>JBBPDJ010036803.1:0-13732 GCA_037974625.1 Cucumis cinereus | reverse complement strand
GGGACAATGACCCCTATGTTATATATGTTGTGTGGACTTTGTAACAAAGGGTAGAATTGTCGAGATGCTTAACGACTGACGCTATGCTATCAATGTTATATATGTTGTGTGGACCTTGTAACAGGTAGTATAGTCGTTATAATTACATTAAGACTAGCACGATGCTACCTAGGATATATATGCTGTGTGGTCTTTGTATCCTATGGTATAGCTAGTTTTGTGCCTAATAGCTAGTATGAGTACCGTCTAGTATTGTGTGTTGGGCTAGGGTAGATGTTGTTTCTGTCTATGGGCCACTTGCTGTGTGAAACATGGTACTGACTTATTGGAGATCAACTGTTATTTAGTAAAGCCAGTAGAAAGTTCGTTACTTGGTATATTTATATACTCACCCGTCTGTGTTTTCTGTTGTTCAGGCAAAGGTAAAAGAAGGCTGGCGAGGGACAAGAAAGACCAGTGACCACGCCATAGGGATCACATGGATGGTTCTTCCGCGTTTGTGTCTTATACATTTTCAGAAACTTTATGGAATTGTATTACTTTGTTTAAAATTTGAGTTTTCTTTGATGTTTGAATTTTGGAAAAAGTGGGATCCCGTCATAGTCGTTTCCAGATTTTGATTACCATATTTCTAACATTTGATTTACCTCCACAGCTTGTTCTAGTTTGTCTTAAGTTGAAAGGAGTCGTTTTTCATCATCATTGATTTCTAAATGTCTTCTTTTATGGTTTTTGATTTAGTAACGACCCATTTTAGTTTCCGAAAATTTGGGGCGTTACAGAAAACTGCCTCCAATTGATTTATAATATAAGGAATGACCTAGAGTTTCCCTTTTGTCTTAGAATTGGGACTTCAATTGTATGAGGAAGTGATTCTTTCGAACCCACAAAACTCCTAATTTTTGCCAGAGCAAGTTGTCCAAAGCTAAGTTTGGGCATTAGGCTATCTTTTATTTTCTTTACGGTTGACCACATTAAGATTTCCACGTTGAAACGTAATAGAGAGTCTTCATCATCTTTATATGATATACGTGAATTATTTCTTGCTATCAACTAATTTTGAGATGAAACTATATGTTGTGGTATTAAAGCTACAATCTCGTTTAATAACAATTTTGCCTTATTTCCTTTGTGGGGGTGAAACGTTGATTTCTATCATGCATTTTAAATGCAATTTTCATTAGTAATGTTGGTATAATAGTAGTATATTAAGCTCATAAAAGTTCATTTCAACTACGGTATGGATGTATATGATACTTATGTAATATACCATTACTCATTAGATTCTGAACATGTGGAGTGAGGTGGAGGATTGAACCTCTAAACTAAAAATCGAAAGTGCATACTCCACGTCAGTTGAATTAGGCACCTTCTAATACTAAAAATAAATGCATAATATATCTCAAAATTACGTATGCTTAAGCTCGAAGCATGTGAAGCAAGAATGTGTATGCTTAAGCTCGAAGCATACTATATTTATTTATTTATTTATTTTGGAGAGATATAAACAGAGGCTCGTTATATTATTCATATTAGAGGAAGTTGAATAGTCCACAAGTAGACTATTATTTAGGAAAACTTTAAGATATTTTAAAATTACTTGTGTCCTAAGAATAGATGGTTATATATTTATTTTAAATCCATATCACTCTCCTTTCTATAAGTCTTTGGATTTCGTCACTTAAAAAAAAAAAGGTCTATGATTCCGTACATGCAAAAAAAGCAAAAAGAAAAAAAAAGTCATTGAAATGAATTCATTTATATAAGATTTATAAAATAAATAATTAAATATTCATCAAAAGTTTACGAAAAGATATTCAATAAAAACTTCAAACGAATTTTCTTAGTGTAAGAGAAAATATTGACAAAAACATGTAGTAGCATCGCCACGCTGTGGATTTTGCTCGAAAACGGCCCGTTCTGTCTTACGACCCCACGTCTAGCGCCATGCCTTCAATGCCCAACATGAATTCTTCTTACTCTGTTAACGCTCTAAACATTAGAGTATGCTCGTTTTGTTCCGAAATGAACATTATGGCCTAAAAGGACCTGAATTAAGCTTAATACCTACAAAATTATGGAATAAATGAGTAAAATAGGAGAACGGTCTCGAGTTAAACAGAATAAAATAGTGTATTTTCAATGTTATTAAACGTAATAACACGAAACAAGCTCAAATTAAACGGAGCTAGATAGCATATTTTTGGTGCTATCAAATACCCCCAACGTAATCTTGGATCATCTCGATCAAGGTAGCATAAAACACATAGTCACAAAAGATAGCTTGCTAGGATGCCAAAATGTTTTTCTCATTTCTTAACAGTCAACAAGAATCAAGCATGCAATCTACATTACAATCAAAAGACAAGCAATCAATTGATGCAAAAGATTAGACTTCTTTCCTCATATCTATTTAAGAATAAACAAGTATGAAACTCTTATACTTAAGCCTAAACAAAATCCGAAATAGATTTAAAGGACTCTCAATTCACTTTCTCCCAACTCTGGTAAACGTAAGATTTAAATGCAACTCCCTGATCATAAGTGGCAATGTCAAGTAATCAGATAAACGAATTCAAGTCCTATTAATTTTTCGCTTTATATTCTTGTGCTTTCCTTTTCTTTTATTATATATATTTTTTTATTTTCTGATCCCGATAATCTTGCCTTCATTTAGATTTGAAGTATAGATTTTAGGGAAGATCCATTAAACTTCTAATTCATGTTAGGCTAGATTCCCTTAGCACTAACATAAAGTTTGTTTATTTTCTCTCCTTTTTTTCACCTCTCGTGGAGGTACCGAGCCAATTTGATCGACGAATTTTGTCGACAAAATTCAGATCAAATGAATTATCGAATTACACACCAAGAGCAAGTCCTAGTGGCAAGTCTGGGTTGAACTCAGGAAGCACGTAAAGTTCATAAGAAAAATTGTTTCCAACCTGATGTAATCAAAGAGGTTTGGAGTTGTTTTCAATTGCAAGAAAGATAAATTACATAATAAAAGTAAAAGTGAGGAATTCAATAACAAGAAGATGAAAATCTAACTAACTTAATTAGAGACATAATTTTTCTTATTCAAAGTAATTGTTTTTGAATTATCATTGCTTTAAATATTGTTTTCACTTAACCAACTTAATTAGAGAAGCTAACTAAATCATCCCAAAATTAAAATTATTCCAATTCAACAAGATGAAAAATGATCAATTTTCAATCGTCTAATTGAACATTCATTGGGTACAATTCTAGGTTCGTTAGAACAATACTCATCTAGATTGAATAAAAATCTAACCTAACCTATTGCTTCTAACTACTTATGATGAAAGTAAAAAATCAAAGATTTAATTGAAAGCGAAAATCATCCATGCACCATGCATCTGAACATATAACGAAAAATTCATTGTGTTACATTTACTAATTGGTTTAACATAATTCTTTTTCTCCAAGAATATCTTAATTATTTATGTGATAAAAAACTTTCCTTATTTGTTGAGATATTCTTGGAAAGATATTGTTTTAAAGAAAGATATTGTTTCTTTAAAGGAATTAAATCTCCTAAGGAATTAAATCTTTTGAGATTTAGTATGCCTATATAATTGCTCTTGGTTTTGACCTAGGTGGAGTAGCTTTTGAGATCGAAAATTTAGAGAAAAAAATGTGTGTTTACTACGTTCTAGTACTTCATGTGTTAAATATACAGAGTGTATTTTCATCTTCCAGCGTGCGACTTTAGATTACAAGACTGGAGTTTTTTGTTTACTTTGTGTGTACCTCTTGAGGGGGAGATCTTCGTGACATTCATCTTGGAGTAATTAAACAGGGGGAGCCTGTTATAATATGAGATCCTTGAGAATACAGTAAAGACAGTTGTCAGACGAGTGGGAGATTCGTGAAGACAAGTAACAACAGAGAAGATGTCTCTGTGTGATCTGTGCTACTGAAGTTATTATCTTATGTTATAACAAGTGTTGTAACTCTATGAACTTTGTGAAGTTTCTTTGATAATAATAATAAGGATCTCATCAGGGTGAAAAACCCCCCAGATGTAGGCTTGGTGCCGAACTGGGTTAACATTGTCTCTGTGTTTATCTCTCTTACTTTGTATTTATAATATTGCATTCATATTGATGATAGTGTAACTACTACTGCAAGGTCCTAATCGGTTTTTCAATATCTTTCTTCTGCCGTCCACTTGAGCTATCTTGAATCCGGCCCAACGGATTTTGAATAATTTTCTCTATGTTTTATGAGCTTACTTGGATTTTTTTGTTACTATTATTTTCTCCATTGCTCGGCATGTCGAGAATGAGTTAAGGTACTAGTTTCTAGCTTGCGATACTGGGGTCTTCATTCTATTCCATTGAATTTATGATAGGATTTGAACTAAATGATTGTATTATCGGATCTCAATTATGTTTTGAATGAATTTTAATTCATATTGTCGGACACT
This sequence comes from Cucumis cinereus, assembly GCA_037974625.1. Classification (NCBI taxonomy): domain Eukaryota; kingdom Viridiplantae; phylum Streptophyta; class Magnoliopsida; order Cucurbitales; family Cucurbitaceae; genus Cucumis; species Cucumis cinereus. The sequence goes on along the minus strand of JBBPDJ010036803.1, from coordinate 9,282 downwards.
TGAGGACATGTGATGTTTACTTTCTAAGCGATAAGTTACATTAGCTTGTTAACCAAATTAGGTTACATTCTTCTAATTGACTTAGAATTGAACCACTTGAATAATTAGCTAGACACATGGAAGTTAATTATGCACTGTAACATTTTTCGGATCTTAATGCAATTGACTTGATTCGAACTTGGATGGTTTTCATCTTTTTGAATTAAACTAATTTGATTTTAAGGACGATTTAATTAGTTTTTTTTTAAATTGAATTGGTTAGGTGTAGGCAATGGATTTTATTCGATGATGAGAATCTCATGAGAAAAATGCTTTGAATAGAGTGAAACGGTCAACCCAAGTTAGGTTCTTTTAATTATTGAATTCCAACCAATTTACTTTCGCACAGTTTACATTCTTTTGTAATAGAACCAATCTTAAACCCCCCTGATCAATTAACCTCAGGTTGGAAATTGTTTACTCAAGAAAATATTCGTGCTAACTGTGTTTGACCTGAACTTGCCAATAAGACTAGATCTTGGTGTGTAATTCGGTAGTAAATTACTTGATTCAGATTTAGGCGACGAAATCCGTACAATCAAATTTGTACCATTGGTGCGGAGCGCCTTGATTTCTCTTTCAAAGTGTTTTAAGTCTTTTGTTCGTTCTTCTATTTTCCTTTCTTTGTATGACCCCATCCTCTTAGGATCAAAATTATTTCTTATATTTTGCAGAGCTTGGACGGGAGGCGAGACGACAAAGGAGAGAAGCTAAGGAACTGAGAGCTTCTGAAGAGAAAATCTATATAGAACACACATTGGAGAAAAAACATTCAAAAGAAGAAGTTATGAAATATAAAGATGCAGACTAGTTAGGTTATATTTAGCCATATGTAATTATTTCCTTGTTCTCCTTTTCTATTACATGAGCATTTAAGTACAACATTGAAAGTTTTGTTTGGTTAAAAACTCTCAAAGCAAGGGTGTATCTTATGTACATGGCAGTAGTCATGCCCTTGGTGACTGCCTACAATATTTTTATTTCCTCAATTGGTTTTAGTGTAAGTAGTATATATAATATATCTCTCATCTTGTAATTGAAAATTATACATAAATTATTAATTAGTTAACTAACAATATGTTAAATATATTTAATTAATTAAACTAATATCAGTTAAACTTAGTTGGTACAACAAATTCAATTTTCAATAATAACAACAACAATAATTTTATTGTATCTATTTTTTTTTCATAATGAAGCAATTCTTTATTTATTGGCATTGGTTTTAATTTTATCTTATCATTATAGATTTTTTTTAATAAGTTAGTTATTTATTATCATTAATTTATATAATTTCATTAAATGGTATCAATATATTGACGTTTATTTATTGTTTAATTAATTAATCTATTGCAATTATATACGACTTTCATGATTAATTTCATAAATTAAATACAAGAATAACTTATTGTTTTGTAAAATTTTGAGAATATTTTCTATACACAATAAAAAACTCAAGTCATCTTGATTTCAAGACTTTCTTTTCTCAAATATCTTTTATTCTCTGACATTTATAAAATCTTAAACTAAACGACGTGTAGATTGCAACTTTAGAATAGGTCCAAAAAAACATATTTTTTTAAATAAAAACCATCAGCAATCATCAAGTTTGGTGAAAGAAAAATGAAATTTGAAGTATAGAAATCAAAGTTGTTGTATTTGTTAATTGGCTTAACATAATTCTTTTATTAATTATGAGAATATCTTAATTAACAATGTGATTGTTTCTCTCCCATGGTTGTTGAGGTATGGTTGAGATATTCTTGGATGGTTATGATTTAAGTTGTTAAATCTTTTGGAAATTATTATGGTGATATATCTCTTGAAAAGATAGAAAAGAAATAGAAAAGGTGTGTTCTGCTACTCCATGTTTTCCTCTTTCACTTGAAGATGCTTAGGTTGAACAAGGCTGTGTAGGTGTACTTGAAAGGGTGATAGAGTATGTGCATATGAATGCATAGTGTTATTCTCTTGAGGGGGAATATATCTCAACGTTTATCTTGAAAAGTTCACACAGGGGGAGCTTGTGATTAAACGAGATCGATAAAGGCAGTAGATACAAGATCATAATGTGCTGAAGACACATTGGAATTCTCGTACAAGGGGAGCTTGTATTCTGTATCAGCAATAGACAGGGGAATCTCGGATACGTCATATCAATCTTGTATCAGAGTAACTGTTGTTATTATCCAAAGTTATGACATATGTTGTAACTCTGAAACTATGAAGAGTTTCTGTGATAATAATAAAGATGATCTCATCAGGGTGAAAACCCCCCAGATGTAGGCAAGATTGTCGAACTAGGTTAACAACGTCTTGGTGTCTATCTCTCTTTATTTGCAGTGTCATTATATTGCATCTATACTTATTTTATCAGTGTAACTACTGACTGCAAGATCCTAATCAGTTTTTCAAAAGTCAAAATATTAAAATAGTACACGTACATGTATGTAAGCCCTCTTATTTTGGTACCCACAGATAGGTTTGAGGGCATAGTTTAATGACATAGTTGAACAATAAAATCAAATAATCTTTTGATAATATTTTGAGTTAAGTAACCTTTTTGTTTGAGCGAGTAGGTATACTTTGTTCGTGCCTAAAGAAATTGTGAGGATCAACCCTAGTCTTAACATCCACCAATCTATTAAAATTGTTTCCAAAATATTTTAAACCCCAAACACTGGCTTGCTTGTAACTTGTCTTTCCATACCTATTGTTTGATCCAATATCAAGGTCTCTATAATTGATATATGCCCCTCTTGGTGATTTCGAAACAAAAGGAGTCATATAACTGTAAAGTTCTCGTATCCAACGTAGGTGTATTTTCTCTACATCGTTACCTTTCTGGTCCCAGTTAACGACGTAACAGATTTTGTACAAATACCCAGCTCTATGTGGAAAAGGAGTTTCTGACTCAGAAACCTGGCTCATTCTTCCACCATAAGGAGCAATTAGAAGTTGTGGCATTTCTATATCTTCAAGTTTGAGTCTTTGCCATATGCCCTCAATTGCAACAATAGGAATGGGTTGTTTAATGTAGTCAGATTTGATTTTTGTGCTTCCATTGGTTAGAGATGCTTTATTCAGTAGATCTTCCAATGGCTTCCCTGGCTGAAGGCCAGTGCCCATGATGAGGGCTGACTCCACCCAACTTGTTTCTATGCAGTGTTTTTTTGCCAAACCCAAGTCAGGAAAAGTTGTGTTGAGGATCGATACAAGCTCATCTACCTTCCCAAGATACAAAGAGAAGAATAAAGCTGTTGGGTTTGTTTTGCCTTCATGCCATGTAAAATTTCCACCTATCCTCATTATCAAGATCATTTGAGTTATCTAATAATTCATACTTTTGCAGATTTTATATGGTTATTAAACAAACGGAGCAAAATTCCTTATGTCGATCTAGCTATACTTTTCTTTTAAAATAATTTGATAAAATTAAAACTTTTGAAACTGAAAAATAAAAAAAATCAAATCTCTCATTTTAATATATATGGATGGTATAGTATCCTTTTCATTTGAATATTAATATAGGAAATAAGCTTTGAATGAAAAGGGAAGAAAGAATTAACAAGTAAGAAGCGAAAGCGTTGAAGAAAATACCACCCAAAAGAATCCCAAGGAATACATTTTCATCCAACTCATGAGCCACATATTGCCACTGATGAATTAGATTGGTTGCTCCCTCCTCCCAAGTTTTGCTAACAAAGCAAAGCGTCACCGTTGCCGGCACCGGAACCAGTGTCACCTTCCATCCCACCACAATTCCAAAGCTCCCTCCGCCGCCACCTCGAATTGCCCAAAACAAATCCTCTCCCATCGAATCTCTATCATGGAACTCCCCGTTTGCATCAACTAAATAAGCATCTATCACATTATCAGCCGCAAGACCATATTTCCTCATCAACATCCCCACTGAAGTGCCCGCCAACTCCGACTATCGGACAAGTACCAGCCGGAAAAGCCAAGGTTCGATTTTTCTCGGCGATTCTATAATAAAGTTTACCTAGGGTTGCACCAGACTGAACCCATGCAGTGTTAGTTTCGACTTCGATGGAGATGGAGCTTAAATTTACAAGGTCAACAATGATGAATGAGAGGTAGGCGACGTAAGAAAGACCCTCAAAATCGTGGCCACCGCTTCGTGTTCGGATTTGAAGACCGTAGGATTTGGAACAGATGACCGCAGCTTGGATGTGAGAAATATGAGAGGGTGTGATGATGAGGAGTGGCTTTGGGGTATTGGGGGTTGAGAATCTTAGGTTTCTAAGGTTGAAGTTCAAGATGGAAGAATAAGAGGTGTTCAAGGGAGTGTAAATGACTTTGGAAATGTTTGGAGAATGATGGGAGAGACATTCAAGAAAATTTTCATATTTTTCAGAAGAATTAGATGCAACACATGGTGAAGATTTTGATAGAACAACAAACACAAGAGAAAGAAGGATTAATGGAGACGGCTTCATGGGTTGGTTTTGAGATTATGTGATTGAAAATGTTGCATTATTTATTATGATGTTTTGCTTTGATTTAATTGCATTGGAACTTTACATGCTTTATTTAAAATAAGGTAGAACCCCACTAAAATCAACGAAAACAAATTTCTAACGTGAACAAAAAAAAAAAAAAAAAAAAAATCATAGTCTCGTTGTACTAACAATTTTCAAATTAAAAGATTTAAAAAAACAAGTAGGCTCAATCATACAAGACAGTGAGACTTTGAAAATGTTATAATATTAATTTGCTTGACATATTTCTTTTTGTTTTTGTTTATGAGAATATATTTTAACTATATTTAGCTCTTTATTCTCTCTCCTTAGTTGCAAATTGGTTAACATCTTTAGGAGATCTTTTAGGTGGTTTGACGTTGTTGGAGATTGTTGTTGTGATTTGATGTTTTACGTTCATCTGTATCTTTAAGAGGTGCAAAATAAAAAGACATAAAAAAAGGTAGTAGTGGGTAACTTGAATGTGATTTTTATTCATCAATGTGAAAAATGTGTGTTGTTGCTCTGGCTGGTTTTCATTATATTATCTTAATGAGATTAGAGTAGTGTTTTTGTGGGTTGCTATTCTTGTTATCAATTGCTGAAGCATATCATGTGTGCAAAAGATTATCTTTGTTAGGGGGAGCCCAACATTAAGATCTATCGTGAGATGACTCAAGTAGGGGGAGTTCTATGATTAATAGAAAGAGGTTAAAGAAAGCAAAAGATGCAAGATATATGATGTGTTGAAGACACATTTGTACTCTCTTACAAGCGGAGCTTGTGGTTGTATCAGTGTAATAGACGGGGGGAGCTTTTCGGATACAGCATAGAGACATCGAACTTGTATCAAAGTGCTTATAGTTATTATCACGAGTTATGACTATTATTGTAACGTTGTAAGCTGGAAGAAGCTTTTAGTGATAATAATAAAACTGATCTCAATCGGGTGGAAACACCTCAGATGTAGGCTATTATTGTCGAACTGTTGGTGCATTGCATCTTATTATAATTTTGAGTTATCAGTGTAACTGTTGATAGTGTACGATCCTAATCCGTTTTTCATAAAAGTTTTCATTTGAAATTTGGAAATGGGTACCAAAAAGTGTCCTCAACACTAAAAAATAACTAGTTTCATTTGTTTTAACGAAAGTGGAAAAAGTCAAATTTGAAATTTCAGAAACAAGAACATATACCTTAATAGGTCAATGTTATCGAAGGACCATTTATGGCATGACAACTAATATACACGTACTTCAAAATATTGAAAGATGGTGGGCTAATTCAAGAGCTAATAGGCGTGTCTGTTATGGAAAAGTTTGGTTCATAAAGTTTATACTTTTATTCAACGACCCTAAAATAATAATGGTTGATGATTCTTGTACCACACAAAATTATAGGAACTTGAGGTTGAATTCAGTCGGGTTAAAACCACTATTTTAAAAGCAATTTCAGCACAACTTCTATGTGTATCACTTAGCTCGGTTGCTCCCCCATGGTTGACACAACGACACACGTCAAATGTGCAACTTGTTGAAGGAAGGTGCTGGAATCAAGAGAAAAACTTATCAGTATACACGAGAAGAGAAGAAGAAGAAGATAGGAGAAAATAGTATGTCATAACAATGGAGTCATTTAGATCTTGTTTTTAAAGAAAGAAGAAAAACGTTGAGATCTAAGAAAGATAAATATAATAAAGTTTTTCTTTCTTTCATGATCCGCTGGATTAGAGAGCAACAACAACACTCGTGAGAGAAGAGCCTCAACGACCACTCTAATTACTTTTGCAAGTCTAATGGAGAGTTCTCATCTTTATATACCTCTTTCCAACTCTTAAATTTCTAATGTTTTGGACAAGGAATTCTCTCTCTAAAGTAAACTTGCTATGGGCCATGGCCATTGGTAACTGTAGGTCATTCATGGTTTAATTAAACTAATTTATCATTTTAAAGTCATAATTTCTATTAAGGCAGGTAAATCTATGTTGTAAATGTCGATCCAAGAGCAGAAACTTAAAAAAGAAATGAAAAAAATTACAAAAATGATATAAATATTGAACAAATAATTGCCTATAAAGGAAGTAGTGTTGCAAATATAATAATTTGTTTTAAGGTATTTGTGCATATATCACACAAAAATTTTGCTATACTTGCAAATTTTTGAAAATGTTGCTATACACTCAATTTTTTTCCTTAAAAGTATTATCTAATGCAATCAATTTACAAAATAAGGTTTGTTTTCATGTATATTATAATGAACATAAATATTTACAAATATGACAAAATTTCATCGTCTATCCGTGATAGACTACAGTTATTTGACATATTTATTTTTGGTTTTGTTTATGAGAAAATATCTTTAACTATATTTAGGTATTTATTCTCTCTTATTGATTGTCAATTGGTTGAGATTTCTTGGAGGTTTGTTAGGTGATCTAAAGGTGTTGGAGATTGTGGTTATGATGGGAGGATTTACGTTTACATGCTTCTTGATGTTGTGACAAAATAAATAGTTGATAATAAAGGTAGCATAGGTGTGACTTGAATGATTTCTTATTGATTATTCATCTTGGTATAAAAGATGTGTTATTCCTCTGGTTGGTTTTCTCGATGTTATTTTAATGGAACCAGAGTAGTGTTTTATTCATATTAACAAATGTTGAAGCATATGTGTATGCAAATGATTATCAGTGTTAGGGGGAGCCTAACTCAACAACTATCTTGAAAGAACTCACGCAGGGAGAGTTCTATGATTGATAGAACAAGTTCGATGAAAGCAGTAGATACAAGATCAATGATGTGTTGAAGACACATTTGAATTCTCTTACAAGAGGAGCTTGTGATTGTATTAGTGTAATAGACACGGGGAGTCGTTTGGATATAACATAGAGATATCAAACTTGTATCAGTGTGACTTTACTTGTAACTTTGTAAGCTGGGAGAAGCTTCTGGTGGTAATAATAAAACAGATCTAGTCAGGGTGAAAAAACACCCAAGATGTAGGCTGGATTGTCGAACTGGGTTATCAACGTTCTTGTGTATTTTTCCTTTTATTTGACTGCTGTTGCATTGCATTCTTTTTATAATCTAAAGTTATCAGTGTAACTACTGATAGTACGATCCTAGTCCATTATTTAACTACAATAGACCGCGAAAGATTACTACAATCTATATGTATCTGTATCATAATAAACACAGAGAGTAGTCTATTACGACATATCGATCACAAATTGACCGTGATATATATTTTACTATATTTTTAATAAAATAGTTTTAGGTAGTTGGAAGGCATGTGAATGAAGTTTGGTAATCGTGCAGATATAGCAGGAATTCAAATTCTGATTTTCATTCTTTGCAGATTCGAAGTTTATCGTTCTAACCAACTTAAAGCAGTGATTCCATATTTTTCTCCTCCACCATCTTTCTCTTTATTCCATACATGAGCATTCTCCAACCAATGTAAATACATGTGATCATTTTCTAGGCTCAATGACGGCAGAGCCTGCAACGATGATGACAACAGAATTTGGTCTCAAACTGCTCGGTCATTCACAATTTCCATTTTGGCGAATCAAATTGTGTTCATTTTCAACTCATTAATTGAAACCTGTTGCTCTTTCATCTTTTATAAATCATCAATTAATCTGTTGTGAATCAAATGGTCCTTATTTCTTAATTACTCCCGCTTGTTAGCAATGATTATAAGATACCAATGGTAACATCCCAAATTTTTAAGGTGATTTGTAATATCTTTATTATTAATTATCTTATTAAATGTTGGTAAAGTTGTAATTTTGGGATATTTAATTTGTTTGGGGTTAAGCGTAGTGGTGGTGGTTTGTTTGTTTGTGATTGGTGAAAAGAAAAAAAGAATTAATGAGAAGAGAGAGAAAATTTGGATTAAAAGAGGAAAGAGAAGGAAAATTTATTTGTGGAAGAAAATAAAAAGGAAAAAGAAATAAAATAATACATTTATTATATTATTTTATTTATTGGTTTCTCTCTCTTAAATTAGTGAGCAAATTAGGGTTTTTGGGTATCTTCCCCTTCATCTCATCAAAACCCTAGCCGCCGTCGTCCTAGTCGCGTCGCCGCCGCCATATCCACGACTGAACAACTCTGCCACACGACGTCGCAGCCAACCACGAAGCCCAGCCGTGCGTCGCCAGACCGAGTCGTCCAACCAACGCCGTTGGCGCACGCCTCTCCGCCCGAGCCCAGCCGCGCCAATCGTCGTCGCCAACCACTCCCCTCGCGTCGCCGCGCCTCGTCATCGCCCAGTCGCAGCCACCCAGCTCCTCCACGACGCCGCTCGCGCACGCCCCTTCGCTCCAAGCCGATCGTCTCACCCAGCCGCTCGCGCCCAGCCACACCATTCGCGCCGCTCGCCGAATGTCGTTCGTCTCCCAGCCGCCCGCGACGCGTGCTTAGCCAGATCCGCCCGAGTCGATTCCATCCTCAGCCGCATCCCATCGACCAAGCCGCACCAGTCGCTCACGCCATCCATCTCGCACCAGATCCGTTGTCGGCCGAGGCAGCCACACCCTAGCGCTGCCCGAGCGTTCGTCCTCGCGTCTCATCCCGAGCCGAGCCGCCAAGCCGTCAAGTCGAGCCGCTGAGCCGAGTTGTTTTCTGTCACTTCCTGTCTCCGCTGCCACTGCTCGTTGTTGGTTTTTGGGTCGATTTGAGGCTAGTTCGAGTAAGAAAAACTCTGAAACTTGAGGTAAGGAATACTTCTACTGAATCCATGCCTTTGGCGAATA
>JBBPDJ010036802.1:0-13738 GCA_037974625.1 Cucumis cinereus | reverse complement strand
GGAAGAATGGAAGAAGAAAATTCAAGAAATTCGGTGAGAGAAATTTTGGCGATTTTTAAAATTTTTTTTTTGCCATTTTTCAAACCACCCCCCCCCCCCCCCGTTTTTTTGCCATATATCCGAATTTCTCTAAACAAAATGGGTCCAAGCCCAACAAGCAAATGGGCCCAAACTCACTTAAAGCCCATGAAATTTCTCTATAAATAGAGGCATTGCCATTATTTGAAAGGGGAAACTGGAAGAATAAAGAATTGAAACTCTTAAGAATTGAAGACTAACCTCTCAAGCTCTCCAGATGTGAAAGTTCTAATCGACCTCAAGATTACCATCTTCTGAAAATTGAAGACTTAGAAGATTAAACCTTCCTTGAATTCCAAAAGACTTAAGCACCAAAGTTTCGAAGAATTGATGATCTAAACAATTTGAAGTTTCAAAGATTACAAGATGTCAACAAATTAGTTATATCTTAATTGATCTACAAGCTGAAGATTCAATCTCTTCAAACTCGAGAAAAAGCTCACAAGTTTATCCACAAGTCGAAGAACGATCCACAGAACATCAACAAGCCCAAAGGCTAATCATCCACGAAGATCATCAAATCCAAAGATTGACCATGAAGCCCAAAGGTCGAGTATCCAGGAAGATCAACAAGCATAAAAATTAAAGTTTATTTTTCGAGAAAAATATCAAAGGATCATGTATTAGAGATTGTACTCACTATATTGAAATTAATGCAAATACAAATTTCAAATTTCACCAAAGTTTTTTTTACTAAAACCAAAAAAATCAATAATTAAATTTACACTAGCATTATGGGTACAAAGATTGATATCGTTCTTATCATTCCTAAATTTATGGGACATTACACCAACCTTAGTTATGTCACACTAGCAAAGAGTTTGAACCATCAAAATAGATTGTTGTGTTAGGGAACCCAATGTTAGGATATTGACAATATTTAGGACTATAGGAGGCCCGTGTAGTAGGAACTCAGTTGTTTTTGTTTTGTCAAGAATCTATCGTTAATTAAAGTACTAAGATAGCATGGACATAGAACCACATGAGTTGATTGCAATACTTATTGTCATTTGAACAACACAAAAACAATGGATGCTAATGTTCAATATGATAATAAGACTTGGAGACAAAATAATACAAAATCAATCACCACACCTTAGACACCAAATTAGACACTTAAATTTTTTCATCGAATTCATGAAAGCAATCTAGCTTGTCGAGATACACGGATGGATCGAAGATGTTTTTCTATCTTGTGTACTATGTTAAGAACTAGAGGGAACTTGGAAGTCACTCAATATGTGGACGTCGAAGATATGGTTGTGATTTTCTTGCATATTGTCGCACACGATGTTAAGAATAGGGTAGCTCGACGACATTTTGCAATGTCCGATGAGACACTATCGACACACTTCAATGTTATTCTTAATGCAGTTCTTAGAATCCATGAAGTCCTTCTAAAGAAACTTGATCTTGTGACCCATTCATGTTCGTATGAGAAAGTGTCAATGGTTTCAGGTATATAATCGATCCATCCACTACTTTACAATGGATATGTGCGTATGGAATGACGAATAAATTTTTTCCCCTTTAACAGAATTGTCTAGGTGCATTAGATGGTACACACATCAAGGTGAATGTAAGTGTGAGTGGTCGCCCAAGGTATAGGTCTAAAAAGGTTGACGTTACCAAAAATGTACTTGGTGTGTGTTCGCAAAATGGTGAGTTCATATTTGTCATGTCTGGATGGGAAGAGTCTGCATCCAATTTGAGGGTACTTAGAGATGCAGTGTCATAACATACATGTCTAAAAGTCTCAAGGGGTAACATTCTCTCCACACAGTGCTGACCATATGCCCATTTCTTCTGGTGTACCCTAAAATTCATAATGGTCGCAACATGGACATGTTACTACTACTTGTGTGATGTTGGTTTCCCAACTTTCTTAAATTTAAGATTTTTTTTTTCATTTTGCTTACATCAACATCAACCAAGTTTACAAAACTGCCCTTAATTTTCTTGTTTCTTCTTCCTCTTCTTCTCAATTGTCCTACCTCTATTTTTTCCAGTCATTTTCCATTTTTTGTCAACCATTTGAACATTGTAAAGGAGTCGTCACTAGACATCAGAACGTTGTTCAAAACGTTAGATGCAGTGGAGTAGGTTAGCGAAGAGTGAAGTGCGAGAGGAGATCGAGAGTGAGTGAGAGGAAGGAGATCAAGAAGTGAGAGTGAGAGAGAGTGAGAGCATGTTGGAATAGCTACCCAGTGACATGAATAGAAGATCAGAAATCAGCAACAATGTACTAAACCTGGAGCAAGTGATCACCCACCATAACGTCAGTGATTCCCCACCGTGATGTAAACGATTACCCACCATGATGTCAGCGATTGCCCACCTTTTTTGCACATACGATAATTTTGTTTTTTTCACATCTTTGTCGATACAACTTCGTTTTACCTTGATGACCACTTGTTTTCATACGTTTTTTTTATTACTTCCCATTATGCTTATAAATTACATTAAAAAATGCTAAAAATAATTAATATATACATAAATGACATTGTAACATTTAAACTTAGATAAAATGTTATTCAAATTTTGATTCAGTTTACATGTGGAGTTGGAAATAACATGAAACAATAGTAGAAAACTGACCATAAACTAACATTATATAGGTACAATGGTGGTTCTAAACCGACATCGAAGATCATTATAAAAGATTTTTAATGTCGATTATCTTTAATGTCAGTTTAAAAATGACACTATAGATGATCAAATAACCAATTTGATCGACCAAACTTGTATCAATGTTAAATAGAATAATAGATATAATCTAAGTGCAAGCATACACTGTTGATGAAGTAATAAAATCTTGAAGTATTCTAAAAGTTGAATCCCATAGAGACTATATATTTATGCAATTCAATTTTTCTAAGAAAGGATTTTTTGATGCAAACCATGGGGTAACCAAGAGCGATTGTGTTGTGAGTGGACATGAATTTAAATAAAGAAAAAAAATAAACAATGATAATAAAAAAATGGGTTAACAATGCTTCAACCTTTCAGGCTCTGCAGCAAAAGTGATGTTGGCACATCACACCAAGACAATGAAGTATGCATGAGTAGAAATCTACATCTATTCGGAATTGTATCAAGTTCTTTAGGAGTTCTAAGCAGTTACTTCACAATATTCCCATGGGTAGCTAACATTGGTGAAGAAGTGTCGCCAACATTTCGATCATGATAAAGAATTATTTTGGTGAAGAAGCTAAGAAAATGGTTAGGGAAGGTCAGGGAAGCTCCGCTCGATTTGTCAAAGGTTCGACATTGAATTTTAAGAAAAATGGTTACATAGTCTTGTGTTTGTTAATTCTCTCCCTTGTACCATGTACTTGATTTTTTGTAGTCTAATGCTTGTGAAATAATTCAAAAAAAAAAAAATATATATAGAGGATTTAAGGAATGAGAAGAAACACTTTCTAAGGATATCCAAAAACGAATAGTTTTAGATATTTAGCTTACGACATGTTCTAAGCTTCTTCAGTGTTAGCCATTACTTTATTACATCCAACTTATTATTTAGTTACTTTAATTCTTCCTAAACTATTAAATCTTAAATTTTGTATGTGTATGTGTGTGTATAATGGATTTGTATACCATTAGGTTAAAGTTGAGATGCTTAAATGTATACAATTTAGTTAAAGTTGTAAGTCTATACTTTAGACATAAAGATCAAATTATCTAGAACAAAATGATGAAATGTCTTGAATGTAATATGTTGTCTTAACTTGTTTAAAAGAAACATTTAGTATGTTTTTTTTGTAAGTTAGTTTTTAATTTGATGTTTATAAAATAAACTAAACAAAGTAAAATTATTTTATCAAATGTTGAATTAATGGACAATTTAAACTTTCAAATTTCTTACTAAAATTAAAGTATCTTTTTTACATATATAAAAATTTGTATGAAAAATAGGCCACCTAAGTTGTTTGTCCAAAATATTTATATATTTAATTCACACACAATCATCCAATAAATTTTATTTAAAATTTAACCTTATATTCTCTTTGTAACGTAAGCATAATGCATGAATACTATTCCTCCACTGCCCATAAGTTACAAAAGGGGAAAGGAAAAAAAAAAAAAAAAGTTTTGGTAGTGACAAAAAGTTCTTATGTGTCAATGAATAATATATAATGCATTATACATACTGTGCTTATCTAAACTAGAAGAGATGTGACTTAGACTTGTTTTGGTAAAGCAAATATTGTAGTAGGCTTTAAAGAGAGCCATAAAGCTGGTTGTTAACAACCAACAAAATTTATGTTAAATAAAAAAAGAAATAGAAAAAAGACTAATTACCAAGATTTAAGAGAACGCTCATCAATGAGTGTATATATGCAAAATGAATTTTAAAGAATTTTAAATAAATAAGATATATAATTCAGTAATTTTTTATGCTTTCAATAATAACAATAATTCATGTATACTGTGTAAGATTGATGAATTTTTTTAAAGAAAAAGAAATGGCATTGGAGAGTTTTTTTGGAATTTATAAATTTTGCTGAAATTATTCAATTATTAATCTATGTCTTAGTCAAACTTAGTTTTGTACAAAGCTTTTATTATAGGGACTTAATTAAGTGTGGCCTAAGTGTAACTTAGAAACTCAGTACCAACTTAAAAAATTTCCTTAAAGTGTGAAGGCATCTCTTTAACTCTAAAAACTAATTCAAAAGTGTCTAAGTAACACTTTTTAACTCACAAAATAAGTTAAAACTACTTAAGTGTGACTTTGAAACTAAAAACGAACAAAAAAATCACTTAAAAAGTGTCTAAGTGATATTTTAACTCTTAAAACAACTTACAAATGTCTAATTTCAAGAATATAGATTTTTTTAAAAAATAATGACAAAAATGGAGTAGGGTTGAAAAGAAAAACAAAAGTGGGGTAGTTAGCCAAACCATTGTAAAAAATATGGTTATTTTACTGTTCATAGAAGTCGTGTACCCGATACACGACGTTCTTTTGTCCAGTCATGTCCCACGTGGAGTGTGGACTAGTTGACTAGATGACTGGAGTCGTGGATCCCATCCACGAATCCCTCAAAATTAAATTAAAAAAATCCCTAAACCCTAAATTAATCTATCTTTCTTCCCCTATTTAATCTACCCCTTCTCTTTCTTCCCTATCTTTCTTCCCCTATTTAATCAAACTCTTCTCTTTCTTTCTCATTTAATTTACGCATTATCTATCTTCTATATTTAATTTTATTCTTCCATATTTAATTTACGTATTATCTTTCTTCCATGTTTAATTTACATCAAATGATTATTTTAAAAAATTATACAAAATCTACAAAATTCATAGGTCAAGATAATTCATACATTCGACGGACGACGAACGAAGATGAACGGTCACACTTCAACAATAACGGTCGAAGACAAAATTTGATGGAGGGTCTCTTTTGGAAGTTGTGTACCCCGTCCACAACTTCCAGCATGGTAGTGGTCAACACTGCCACGCTGACACCGCTAACTTTGCTGACGCACCTGTACCAAAGTCGTGTATCCCGTCCACGACTTTGGATAATCGTGGATCGGGTACACAACTTTACTACCCTATTTTTGACATATTATATTAAAAAATATTATTTAAAAAAAATTGGTGAATAGGGTTGTTTACCAATTTTAATTTTGCATTGCAAATCAATAAGATAAACCTAACATGCAATCTAGAAATTGAAAATAAACTCAGTACAAAAGTAAAACAAGTTTAGGAAAAAGATGACACATTTATAGTGGTTCGACAATGTGTCTACGTCCTCTCTCTTAGCTTCTCGGCCACTTTACTGAGAATAGTTCTTTTTCAGGTAAGAACAAAACCTACACAACCCTCTTTTTTTACTTAGACTAAAGAGAAACCAGGATCCTTTTCATTGGTTTAGGATCTAATCAATTTTTTTTTCACACAACCCAAGGTAAGATTCACAAGTTTTGCTTCACAACACTCCAACGATTTTTCCTCCACAATTACACTTACAAAAATTGAGAAGAATGAGAGAAATTGAGCCCTTTCTAGCACTTGGATTAAATTGAGTGGAAGTTGCTGAAAATTTCCTTAGTTTTCAAGAAAAAATGGCTAGAAGGATGAATGAAGGATTGATAATAAAAAAGCGAGAGTTTAACCTCAACCATTGGATCTAGGTTAAAAGGATGGATGGTTGAGATTAAATGGGGATAGAAAATTAAAAAAATGGGGATAAAGTGGAGAGCTTCACGATTTTTCACCTTCCTTTTTTCCTTTTATTTTTTTTAAAAATTTAAATCCACATGTTGCAATTTTATGTGGTCCTAACATTTTCTCTTTCTTTTTCCTTTCTCTTTTTCTTTTCATCTCTCTTTCAAAACTCACCACATGTCATCTTATGGTTGATTCATGTTTGTCACGTCATTGTCATGTCATAGACAACATCAAAATTAATTTTCAATCTTCTTTTACTCATATCTTTGTTGTTTGAACTTCAATTCGAACAATTCTAGATGCATGGAAATCGTCTTTTTGAACTCTACAAAATAAATATTTTTAAACACTACGATCATTAGTACCACAATTTGAGTTTATTATCATCAAAATATTTGGTTTGATTGAAGCCCTAAAGCTAACAAGTATGGCTTTCCAACTCAAAACCAACTACAAAATGTATATATAAAGTGGTTAAGTGACACTTTAGCTCTAAAAACAACTTACAAGTGCCTTAGTGTTCTTTTATTCATACTCATAACCAACTAGAAAAGTGTCTAAGTGGCACAAAATAACCTACAACGTGTAAGTTTTACGGTTTGAGTCTCAAACTCAACCTAAAAAATACCCAAAAAGTGTCTAAGTGACTCCTTAACGCTCAAAACAAGTTAAAACTATCTAAGTGTGGCTATCAAGCTAGAAACCAACTAAAAATGCCAAAAAGGTTTCTCAACTCTTAAAACAGCTTAAAATGCCTAAGCTAAGTGTGATTTTCAAACTCGAAACCAACTACAAAACATCTTAAAGTGTCTACGTGATACTTTAACTCTCAAAACAATTTGCAAATGTCTAAGTGTTACTTTCATACTCAAAACCAACCTAAACATTCTGCAAAAAAATGTGAAAACAACACTTCAATTTTCAAAATAACTATGAAATGGGTAAGTCTCACAGTTTCATTCTCAAATCCAAACCTATAAAGTACCCAAAAATGTCTAAGAGACACTGCGACTCTCAAAACAAGTTAAAACTAGTTAAGCGTGGCTTTCAAACTAAAAACCAACAAAAAATGCCTAAAAAGAGTCTTAACTCTCAACACAACTTACAAATGCCTAAGTGTGACTTTCAAACTCAAAATAAACTACAAAACATCTAAATAATGTCTAAGTGAAACTTTAACTCTCAAAACCACTTGCAATTGTCTAAGTGTTACTTTCATACTCAAAACCAACCTAAAATGTCTGCAAAAAGTGTGACAATATTGCATCAATTCTCAAAATAACTTCAAAATTTGTAAGTGTCTAAGTGTCACGATTTTACTCTCAAACTCAACCTAAAAGTTCCAAAAATAGTTTCTAAGTGACACCTTATCTCTCAAAACAAGTTAAAACTACCTAAATGTGATTTTAAAACTAAAAATGTCCTAAAATTGTCTTCTAAGTGTGACTTTCAAACTCAAAACCAACTACAAAGTATCTAAGTGTGACTTTAAAACTCAAAACCACTTTGCCAATTTATTATAATTTTTAGCCAACACATCACATGTCATCTCCTCAATAATTTGATCACATGAACAAAACCAAACACATAACCATAAACAAACCCTTGCAATTTCCTTTTCTCCACTCCCAAATTTCCACTCAAATAAACACAATCCCATTGTTATCAAAACCCAACTCATTCCTTTTAACAACCATTTCAAAACTTTTCTCAACACCTTTTCTCATGCCACCTGACACACAATCCTCGTACACAAAACAAATACAATCACAAACGTAGTACTCAACCAACCTCAATAAGATAAAAATCTATCACTACAAACACATGATTTGCATTCCCCCCAAAAAAATTATTCCCAATCAAAACATCCAAACCAGAGAAATAAGGCATGAGCACATAGTCTAAATTCAAGCTAGCATGAAGAATCCTAGACTTTGTAGCCAACAAAAACAATTTAAAGAATAAAATCATACAAAATATAGAGTAAAAAGAAGATGAAAAGTTAGGCAAAAAACAACTTATTTGTAAAAATAAGGGGCAAAGAACAACACAAACTACTGACGTGCAACGACGACAGCAGTGGACAAGTCAGCAGATGCAGTGGCGATGACCAACAGGTGCGATGGCGGCGACTTTGAGAGTGAAGGTTGAAATCGTGATAGAGGGTGGGAGTGGGAAGAAATTGTGACTATGAGAGAGGGTGGGAGTGAAAGGAAAATTGTTGAGTTGGAAAATAAATGAGAGGAATAAAATAAAAGGGGTTTAGGATTTTAAGAATTGTAGACAAACAAAAAAATGTGAGCTTAAGGAGTTCTACCCACATAATCTATGTGCACAAATATTAAATGTTTCTGCTTATGATATGTGGCGTGAGCAGAAACTCAAATAAATATCGGAAAAAATCTAATCTAACCATTTTCATTAAGATCTTACAACTTTCTGCCAACGCATATCTTTTGGTTGGCATAAAATATATTGTGCCCACACATTGAAAATACGTCGATAGAAATTAGTTCTGCCGACATTTTTTGTTGCGTTGGTATAAAAAATCGTTGGAAGAACAAAAAATTCTTATAGTGTATGAAAAAAACAATTATTACAATAAGGGAGTATTGTCATTCATGGATGCAACTCTCATATATTGCAATAGTTGTGAAAAGATGTACCTTTCATTATAAAATACATATTGTAGTTATTTGTTTCAAATGGAAAAATAGAAGCCAGTGTTACAAGATTTGAAGCTTTTGAAATATTAACAAAATGTGATGTTTCTCAACATGCAAAAGAAATACTCATATTTTTTACTATTAAATAAAACACGAACATTTAAACATACGATCATTTTCAAAACATTAAAAACATGTTATACAATATATCAATTACAATATGAATTACATTATAAATGTTTGTATAAATTAATATCTTACCCATTGTTAATAAACAAAAATAGATAATATAAAATATTTGAAAGAAATTACCTTTATAAAAAAAGACATCAAGTGATCATTTGAACAATATAATTAAATAAAAATTTAAAATGCTTAGTTATTCAACTGTGAATAGTAAATGATAATTTAATATACAATCATGATAAAGAAACATTCACTTAACAAATTTAACGTACTATAATGATACACAAACATTCATTTATTTAGGATAATATATAAAATATGAAATAACGTACTAATATGATATAAAGTAATTATCAACATTGATTACAAAATATATATGTACAGTGTATATAGTATATACACATTGTATATATGAATTATATATAAAACATTCATATATCTCAACGAAATATAGGAAGGCTATTTTTTATAACGTATCTTGACTTTAGGACATGAAGTACATTTTTGTTTATTTCAATCCAATATCTTTACATGTATTATAAATATTATAACACAAACTAAATTGCCCATTAGATATATATAGTGCTTGGTGTTCATCAAGATACGTGTCTCGTACCTAAACATTATTGGTTTTCATAATAAACCACCTTATACTTACCATTTTGTTATATTATTTACTATAATTATTTTATTATTATGATGATTATTATTATTATAAACAATAACAATGAAGAAAAAGAAGAGGAGGAAAGTAAAAAGAGAAAGTAAGGAATAACAATTCAATCCAATATAGGTGTATATTACAAATTCATCAAATACTATGTTTATTCTCTCTTATTAAAGTATCACATGATAACTCTTGGTGCAATAATTGTTTAAATGTTGTTGTATGGTAACACGTTCACCAATAAGTCTATCAAGCCATTATTTTGAAAAAAATTATTGAATAGTGATGTTGTCATTTGATGTTTTATTGTCTTCATATAAGAATATTAATGACTAGCCTCGTACATCATCAATATTTCAACATGATTTAAACCCTAAATCATTTTACTTCAAAAAACTTAAAATTATTTTTCTTCTCCTTCATAGCCGACAGCCCCACTCCCTCCCCATCATTTTTTTAAACTTAACTTTCATGCATTCTCATAAACCACATATCCTTTATATAACTAAATAATAATAATAATAACTTATTATTATTTACTTTTCTTTTCCAATTTATATATATATATATATATATATATATATATATATATTTAAAATGTACTTTTCCCTTATTACCTTTTCTCATCAATTTTTCACCTTCTCCAGTTAAATATATATACCAATATATATGGTATATATATTTAATTACTTAAACCATATTTCACCAAATCACACTTTTTTTTCTTCAAAACTTCCAAATTAAATTAATTAACATTTATTACAAATTAATCTCAAATATATCAACTTATACACTAAATAAATTCAAGATAATTAAAATAAAATTATCTAAAATTGGGATGTTTTAGTAGTAGTGACAACTTGTTGTATTGAGATATAAATCTTATATGGTGTTTTTGCATCATTATACATAACTTGGTCACTTTTGTACAATTGCAAATGTTTTGTGAATGCATATAACATTTGATTTGCAACATTTTATCTTTTGAACTTTTAGTTCAAAGTAATTTGTATGATGATCAAAATTAGACAATACTTATGCATTTTATTCAATATATTTTTTTCAACTTTTCTTAGTTTCTTTCCCAAATGTTGGAGAATTGTCTCATTAATGAGACATAGCAAATTGTAGAGTATATGCATCACTTGTCACGGGTTCAAAGTATTTGTGAATTGATATGAAATTAATTTCAACATAGATTTTGATTGTTCCATCATTTTAATTGTGTTGTGAAACAATTAATTTCAACATTTACTGCATATTTTGCATATGAAATATATTTGATTTCTGATTATAAGCTCATTAGCAATTAGCTTAGAGCATACACAATAAACATAATCTTATATAGATTTAGAAGTTTTGCTATTTGAACATTAGCTACAGGATGTTTATCATTTGTCCCAATCAATTATCAAATATTTGGGATGTAAGCTCACTAGCATTATCAAAACAAAATAATAAGTATATCTATGAACATCAACTGGATGCACCAATACGAATCAATAAACCATGAATTTGTTTCAAAAGTAAAAATGTTATCAATTTTAGCTAGTGAGAGTTTGATAATTAATTTTTTAAGAAAAAGTCATACATGACAATTTATTACATAGAAGAGTCTTTTAGCTATTATATAGATGTCAATGTATATGTTCTAATAATTATTTTCACCATTGACCCAAAGTGACTAATCATATCAAATAAAAATAAATTTAGATCAATGAACTTCAAGTTCATTGTTGCATATGTTCAAATGACACGAATATGTGTGTAATAAAATTTAGAAGTGGAAGTAGACAATTTTTCTATAGGAGAATAGATATATTATATAAATATACCATATATTATTGTTATTAACAATCTCTCTAGATGATATTATATATGTTCCACATTTACTAAGTTTCTCTTTTACTCATCTGGAAAAGACAATATTTTCTTTTCCATAATCATCAAGACTATCAAGTCTTCTGTCTACTTTTAAGTATAATATGCATAGATGTACTATATACAAAACATAAATATTAATTGTTCTTATTCTCTCCAAAAATTCAAAAGAAATCCAAATATCTCATTCATATACAAATGGGTAAAAAAAATCATATCTTCAGGACAAGACACCGTATCTGAGATTTTGAAAAATAAGATAAAATCGAACGAGACAGGCCATGACCCCTTATCTGATAAGATTTTGATAAAAGACAATAAACAATTAATATTTTATACTAATAAAAATCCAAAGTTATCAATTTCTTTATGGAACATATCTTTCATAAATGGATGTTAACTAGCAATGACAAACTTATTACAACATAGACCAACTATTATGACTTCTTTTTACAACTACTTAATGATAATGATTTCTACCAATGACTTAATATGGCTTCCACCAATGTCTTGTCATAACAACTTATAATTACGTTATGAAAAAAGATAAGAACTAATACGAATTTGAAATTGAAATAAATGAACTTGTCTGCCATTTTGAAATGTCGAGAATTTAAGGATTTCTGTGACTTTTCTTTTATGCAATTGATTATGTATACCATTAATCGTATTCCCTACGACGAGTTACAAGTTGACCAACCATCTTACTGTCACTTTTTTGGTCTTACGACGTGGACCACCAAACATAGTCAAACACTCCATGAAATATACATAAAAATATTGATATGTTTGAACTGTTTTTATATATTTGGAGAAAAAACTAAAACATCATCAATATAAATGATTCAAAAATCTCGAAAATCATTGAAAATATCATTCATGATTTTTGAAATTCATATGAGGCATTTTTAAGTACAAAAGGCATTAAATTCCATTCGTATTATCCAAACAGAACATTACAACCAGTTTTGTATTTATCCTTTTCGGATATTTAAATTTTCCAAAATCTTGATTTCATATCAAAATCTTAAAATATTTTTGCGTTTGCAATTCTTTTGATTAAATCTTGTTTATTAGGAATAGGATATCTAATTTATTCCAATACTTTATTCAAAGGCTTGTTCCTTTTCGGCGACGTTATTGATATAGAAGGCGGCACACGACCATGGACTTTTTGAAGGCCTTATTAGATTTTTGTCTAATAAGTCTTTTATTTCTTTCCTACAATGTGTTAGCAAGTCCGAATTCATTTGGATCGGTCTAGCATTTGTTGGGATATCCGATTCTTTGAATTCTTTAGAATATGGAAGATCAATTATATGTTTTTTCCTCTCCAAAATGCATTTGGTAAATTTGAATAAATTTCTTTTTCTAATTTAAATTGAAGTTCTTTTATTCTATTTTGAATCGAAAGATCTTAAATTTTTTTCAATTTTTTTGTAATCAATTTCCTCTTTTAGAAAACGAATTTATCTTTGTTTTCTTTTTATTTATTTAGTTTTTAATTCAAGTTCCTAAAACTTCATGGGGAAGCATAGGACTATTGAATTCAAAAATAATTTTTTCATTAAATTTTTAGAAATCAATCATTTTTCGGTAATCTCTAACAAATATAATTGAGTTAAAAAGAGTGTTTCCAAAATTAATTATTGCTTTAAATCTTTGACTAAAACACATGGATATAATACAAATGTGGACTTTTGAAAGTAGTCCCCAATGCATTCCTTGGATGCACATCTCATCAACAGATAGTTCAGTGACACGATCTTTGTAATCCAAAATTGTGGTTCTCAAGGAATTTATGTAATCGACGACAAGTTCGCCTTCTTGTTGTTTAGTGTTGGTGACCTTGAACATACTGACTATTCGTCTTGTGCAGTAGAAGAGATTTAGAAACTCTTTTTCGAGTTGTTTCTACACTACTACAAAAAACAGTTTACTTGACACTTTGATTTTAACATTACTTGACGGTTTTGTATGGTTTTATACAACACCATCAAGTAATGTTAAAAACTGTCAAGAATAAACAAAAGAAGGAATAATGATTTTTTTTTTTTTGGAATTCTTTTAATA
>JBBPDJ010036801.1:0-13755 GCA_037974625.1 Cucumis cinereus | reverse complement strand
TAATTTATTGGAAGATTTAATCCCTTTTAAAACAAATCTTTCCAAGAATATCTCAACCACTAAGGAAGGTAATTAATAATATAATTACATAAGATATTCTTGGAGAAAAGGAATTACGTTAAGCCAATTAATAAATGCAACAAGGTATCCACTCAATCAAATGGTAGAAAATACAAGTCCCCACATCTGAAGGGGGCCTTGGCTTCACTGAATTAAACAAAGGAACAAAAGTCTTTTGGCAAAATGGATTTGGAGTTATCATTTGGAGGAAAATGCCCACTGCGCTTTATATATCCATGGATCAATATCTTCAAGGTTTATTTGTTCTTGCAAATGACCCTACGTCAGAAGTGTGAAAGCTGGTTTGCAAGCATTTGTGCAGCTAATTGAAGTACGCCCAACTTTCTTGGAGCCACTTCTGCGAAATGTAATCGAATACATATTGCAAGTCAATAAAGATGCTGATGAGGAAGTTTCACTTGAAGCCTGTGAATTTTGGTCTGCATATTGTGATGCCCAATTACGTCCTGAGAACTTAAGGGACTTCTTGCCACGTTTAATTCCAGCGTTATTGTCCAATATGGTTTATGCTGATGATGATGAATCACTTCTTGAGGCTAAGGAAGATGGATCTCTTACAGACCAAGAGCAGGAACTAAAGCTCCGTTTCCATTCATCAAGGTTACATGGCTCAGATAATGCAGAAGATGATGATGATGATATTGTAAACATATGGAACTTGCGCAAAAGCAGTGCTGCAGCTCTTGATATTCTCTCAAATGTGTTTGGGGATGAAATTCTTCCTATGTTGATGCCCGTTGTTGAGGCCAATTTGTCCGCCAAGGGTGATGAAGCCTGGAAAGAAAGGGAAGTTGTTGTATTGGCTCTTGGTCCGATAGCTGAAGGTTGCTCAGTGGACTTTATCCTCATCTGCTTGAGATTGTTACTTCTCTCATTCCTCTTTTAGATGATAAATTTCCTCTAATAAGGAGTATATCTTCTTGGACACTTTCCTGTTTCAGCAAGTTCATTGTGCAAGGCATTTGAACTCCGGAAGGTTACGAACAATTTGATAAAGTTCTCATGGGACTTCTACGAATATTTTTAGACAATAACAAGAGGGTGCAAGAAGCTGCTTATTCTGCTTTTGCAACGTTGGAGGAGGAAGCTGCCGAGGAATTAGCACCCCATTTGAAGAATATATTATAGCACCTAATATGTGCTTTTGGAAAATATCAGAGACGAAATCTACGGATAGGGTATGATGCTATCAAGATAAATCAGCCTATTTATCTTGATATTCTCATGCCACCATTAATTGCCAAATGGCAGCAACTTTCTAACTCAGACAAAGATCTTTTCCCATTGTTGGAGTGCTTCACATCTATACCACCGGCTTTGGGGACTGGATTTGCCCAATTTGCTCCGCCTGTGTCTCAGAGATGCATAAACATCATCCAGACCCAATAAATGGCAAAGGTTTTTCCTTATTATTGATTTTGAATAAATTCTTATTTAACTCCCATTATTATTTACGATAGTTTTCTCCTTGTTTCTTTCTGTTCTTTATGCTATTGTATTACGAAGGTGATTAAGCTTTATCTCATATTTTTGCATATGGTCAGTTTTCTTTATTAATCGCCAATGTTGTAATGGAAGAAAGGTCCTCAGTAGTTTCAAAACTGCAATAAGAAATCAAATCAACATCTTAGATCAAACAATTCAAGCATAGAATAGCAGCTAGCAGTGATCAACGCTATAATTCAAACTTTTAACCGCACATATCATCAAGGAGTAACCAGACTTCAGGCACTTAGTACAAGGTAACATGAAAGTAGTGGGAATGAGAGAAAAAAAAAGAACAAACCTATGAATTGTAGCATTTTTTACTGAGGAGAAACATATTGATCATAATTTCACTACACAAAAAGTGTCGAGGGAGACTACACAAAAAAGGGGTGAATTTACACCAAGTGAACAACGCATACAAAAGATCAAAAAATTAATTGAAATCCATTTCTCTATCTTCAAAGATGTGGTGATTTCGCTCATTTCAAATAAGCTTAGTAAGCTTTGATGATGAAAATCCACAAGATTGCTTTCTCATTCTTGAACGGATGGCCATAAGAAGCATATTCAAAAGAGTTATAGGGTTCATTTTGGAACACCAAATTATAGATGAAGTACGATAAGATTCTCCCCCAGAAGGATTAGCCATAGTTACAAAAAATCATCAAGTGCATGATGGATTCACCACTTTGACAATAGAGAACAGATCAATTAATGGCAGACACAATCCTAGGGACCTTTTTTATAATGATATCAGTTGTGTCAATGCTTCCATGGCTGGCCTCTTGTATGAGGAATCTTTTTTGGAATGAGTCCTTTCCAAATGTTCTTACAAAAGGATGCATTCTGATCATTTTCATAAGAGGAAAGGTGATGAGAGAGCAATTTCAATGAAAATTGGCCAGATCTCCAAATTCAATATCCACAAGTCACCAACCGTGGGGCTATTAGGGGGCAATAATAATGTGGAAAATAGATATAATATAATAACAATAATAATAAAGAAGAGCAATTTATCAAAATAAGACTTTCATAAAAATCTACTAACTCCAACAATTTAGGAACTTTGAGCAATTGTGTGTCCCTCACAAATCCACCATAACTCACTATTTATATGAGAAATGACAAGTAGAAGGTGGTCCTAATGGACACTAAGATGGTGTAGAATTTTGACACATGGTTAATACATGCAGTTGTAGAATGATAAAACATGGAAAATGTCATTAATCTTTATCATCTAATGGATATCTATATTTTAATATTTATAATACTCCCCCTTAGATGTCCATTATTCATATGAAATATGTCTCGTTAAAACCTTACTAGGTAAAAATCCAATGGAAAAAAAAATCTAGTGAAGGAAAAAGAGTACATATTTCAATATATTCACTCCCCTCATGAAAATATCATTTAAGATCATTAAGTCGTCGCATTTCAATGGTGTATACTAACTTTTTCAAATATTGCAGTAGGTAATGACTTTGTAAATAAGTCAGCCAGGTTATCCTTCGAACAAATTTGTTGTACCATTATGTCGCCATTTTCTTCAAGGTTATGAGTGTAGAAGAGCTTTGGTGAAATATGCTTTGTTCTATCTTCTTTGATATATCCTCATTTGATTTGGACTATGTATGTTGTATTGTCTTCATATAATGTCGTTGGAAGACTTTTACTGGAAGATAAGCCACATTTTCCACGAATGGGTTGAGTCATCAATCTTAGCCATACACATTCTCGACTAGCCTCATGGAGTGCAAGTATTTCAGCATGGTTTGAGGAAGTAGCAGTTATGGTTTGTTTCATTGATCGTCATGATATAGTTGTACCTCCGCATGTGAACAAGTAACCTGTTTGAGATCTAGCTTTGTGTGGATCAGATAAATATCCTGGATCTGCATAACCAACTAGATCAAAACTTGTTTTGTTCGAATAAAATAAGTCCATATCATTTGTTCCTCGGAGATAACGAAATACATTCTTAATTCCATTCCAATGTCTTTTTGTCGAAGAAGAACTATATCTAGCAAGTAAATTTAAGAAAAATGCAATATCTAGTCTTGTATTATTAGCTAGATACATGAGTGCACTAATTGCACTAAGATATGGTACTTCAAGACCAAGTAATTCTCCATTTTCATCTGGAGGTCGAAATATATCTTTTTTTACATCTAGTGAACGAACCTCCATTGGAATGTTCAATGGGTGTGCCTTGTCCATATAAAATCTTTTCAAGATTTTTCTGTATAAGTTAATTGATGAACAAATATCCGATCTGCTAAATGTTCAATTTATTAACCAAGGTAAATTTTTTTTTTCCAGATCTTTCATCTCAGATTGTTTCTTGAGATATTCTATTGCCTTAAAAAGCTCTTCAGGAGTTCCAATAATATTTAAGTCGTCAACATATACAGTTATAATGACAAATTCTGAATGTGATTTCTTTATAAAAACACACAGACATATTAGATTGTTTTGATATCTTTCTTTCAAAAGATATCCACTCAGGCGATTATACCACATATGTCTTGGTTGTTTCAATCCATATAATGATCTTTTTAACTTTATTGAAAACAATTTCTGAGATTTTGTTTTATATATTTCAAGTACCTTTAATCCTTTTGGGATTTTCATATATATATCATTATCAAGAGATCCATATAAATATGTCGTGACCACATCCATAAGATGCATTTCCAGGTTTTTATACAGTCATGTCAATCAGAAATCTTAATATAATTGCATCCACCACTGGAGAATACGTCTCCTCATAATCAATACTAGGTTGTTGAGAAAAACCTTGTGCAACAAGTCTTACTTTATATCTTACCACCATATTATTTTCATTTCTCTTTCTCACAGATACCCATTTGTATCCCACAGTTTTGATACCTTACTGGTCTAAAAATTCGACTTTTGGCAAGTGAGTCTAATTATGACTCGATTGCTTCTTTCCACTGAAACCAATCTTTTCTATGTCGACATTCTTTGACTGATTTTGATTCAGGATCCTTATTTTCAGATATAATATCGAGAGCAACATTATGCACAAAAACATTGTCAAAATAAATATATTATTTCGGTTTATCTTTTTTCTGTCATAACATAGTTTAATGAGATCTCATTATTATCATTAGGTATTTTATCTTCCTCGTTAGTGATATCCCTGATTTCTTAATGGGTATTTACATCCTCAATCAAGTAATTTTTACTGTTGAGTGTCTTTCTTTTCGAGGATTTTTATCTCTGGAACCCATTGGTTTACCACATTTCTATCGTGTTTCAGACTCTTTATTGACAATATGTTGCATTGGGATATCAATTTTTTATGGGACATTTGTTACTGGTATATGTGACTTAGTTACTTTCTTTGCATCTATAAATGCATATGGTACTTGATTAGCTATTTTTTCCAAATTAAAAATTTTATGAACTTCAAGTTTACATTGATTTGTACGGGGATTTAAATGAGACAATAACGACGCATTTCATGTAATTTCTTTTTCCAATTTCATAATTTCTCCTCCTAATGTTGAAAAATTTGTCTCATTAAAATGACAATGAGCAAATCGTGCAATAAATACATCGCCTGTTAGGGGTTCCAGATATTTAATAATTGATTTGGAATCGTATCCAACATATATTCCTAGTCTCCTTTGTGGTGGAGCAATTGGAACATGTACTACACATCCAAAAATTCTTAGATGGAAAATATTTGGCTCTTGGCCATATGCTAATTGTAATGGCGAGTACTTATAATAAGTTGTACAAGTGACACCACATGCAATTGATATGCTCCTAAGTAATGGTCTAGCAATTGATATGCTCCTCAGCAACCTATGCAAAAAGCTTAGCTCTTATAAGTAATGGTCTAACAATTAACTGCAAACGTTCTATAAATGATTCTGCTAAACCATTTTGTGTATGAACATGAGCTACAGGATGTTCAACACTTATCCCAATTGACATACAATAATTATCAAAAGCTTGGGATGTGAAGTCACCAGCATTATCAAGTCGAATATTCATAATCGTATAATTAGGAAATTGTGCTCTCATGTATCTAGCTAAAAATGTAAGACCAGATATTGCATTTTCAGTAAATTTACTTGCTAGATATAGTTCTTCTCCAACAAAAAGACATTGGAATGGAATTAAGCATGTATTTCGTTATCTCCGAGGAACAAATGATGTGGGCTTATTTTATTCGAACAAAACAAGTTTTGATCTAGTCGGTTATGCAGATCTAGGATATTTATCTGATCCACACAAAGCTAGATCTCAAACAGGTTATTTGTTCACATGCGGAGGTACAATTATATCATGACGATCGTTGAAACAAACCATAACTGCTACTTTCTCAAACCATGCTAAAATACTTGCACTCCATGAAGCTAGTCGAGAATGTGTGGCTAAGATTGATGACTCAACACATTCGTGAAAAATGTGGCTTATCTTCCAGTAAAAATCTTCCAACTACATAATATGAAGACAATACCGCATGCATAGTCCAAATCAAATGAGGATACATTAAAGGAGATAGAACAAAGCATATTTCACCAAAGCGCTTCTACACTCATGACCTTGAAGAAAATGTCGATATCATGCTACAACAAATTTGTTCGAAGGTAACCTAGCTGACTTATTTACAAATTCAGTACCTACTGCAACCTTTGAAAAGTTAGTATACACCATTGGAATGCGACGACTCAAAGATCTCAAATGATATTTTGATGAGGGAGAATGGATATATTGAAATATGTACTCTTTTTCCTTCACTAAGTTTTTTTTTCCATTGGATTTTTACCTAGTAAGGTTTTAACGAGACATATTTCATTTGTATAATGGACATCTAAGGGGGAGTGTTATAAATATTAAAATATAGATGTCAATTAGATGATAAAGATTAGTGGCATTTTTCATGTGTCATCATTTCTAAATTGTTGGAGTTAGGAGATTTTTATGAAAGTGTTATTTTGATAAATTGCTTTTCTTTATTATTATTGTTATTATATTATATCTATTTTTGTATACCTCCGTGCCGCCGTTATTCTCCCTATATTTACAACACGTATCAGTACGAGCTCACGTCATTTTCCCCCACTGAAGGTAGATCAAAGATCTATGGATCATTTTCACATGTCGAATGACTCAATCATGAACAAAGAAGATCTATGTCTAGCAGACAGTACGATTATACATACAATACGCACAAGTTGAAAGTATTTTTCACAATTGAAAATGCTGGAAGCAAAAATCAATACAATATCAGGTTCTGGAAATTTGCTTGAAGGATTTGGAAAAGCAAATATTATTTTGCTTAGAGGAACAAAATTTATAATGAATAATGTATTGTTCGCTAGCAATCAAAAAGAAATCTATTGAGTTTCAAAGATATACGTTGCAATGGTTATCATATTAAGACAGATAGTACGAATAATGTGGAATATCTACAATATTATATCCACTATCTCAAATGAAAAACGTTTATTAAAAAAGTTGCCAGCTTTATCCTCCGGATTATATTATACTCGCATACGGGTGATTGAAACATATGCAACAATGAACCTGAAATTCAAAAATCCAGATATATTTACAATTTTATGGTCTTAATAGATGCATCTAGCAGATGGTCACATGTATGCTTATTATCAAGTCGAAATCTTGCATTTGTAAGATTGATTGCTCAAATGATTAAGTTCAGAGCACAATTTCTTGATTATACGATGAAGAGCATTCGGCTTGATAATGCTGGTGACATCCCAAGTTTTTTATAATTATTGTATGTCAATTGGGATAAGTGTTGAACATCCTGTAGCTCATGTTCATACACAAAATGGTTTAGCAGAATCATTTATAAAACGTTTGCAGTTAATTGCTAGACCATTACTCTCCTTGCTTCCATTTCTTTGGATTTCTCACCAATGTGTGTTTCTTACAATGTCCACCAAATGCCACTATTTTAGGCAATTTGGTATGCATGAGGTGACTTACATGGACACTAACCATGAATATAAGGATGACACGTGGTTAACATATGTGTCAATGTTGACAAGCCATGTGGCATTGGACACTAAACATGGGACATCTATTATATAGTTTTTATAATACTCCCCCTTAGATGTCCATTACGTATATGGAATATGTCTTGTTAAAACTTTACTAGGAAAAAACTCGATGGGAGAAAAATCCCAGTGAAGAAAAAAAAGTACATAATTTCGGTATTCTCTCAAACATTTGCAATTTATTCCCTATTCCCTTGATTCTACCAATTACGTAAAGTGGAGGTATCAAATTTCTGCCATATTTTGTGCTCATGCCTTGTTCGGTCACTTATAGAACACAACACAATCGCTTTCCAAATTTCTTCCTTCCTCTGCACCTATTGAAACTGCCCCAACCCAGCCCTCTAGTGACACATTTGCTACAAATGCCCAACCTCAACCCTTATCCACATCTATCGAAATTAATCCATAGTACGTACAATGAGATTATAGGGATCAAGTTTTCATTACCTTGATCAATGCGACCATGTTGCCTCTACCTTCTCGCACGTCATCTTCACTACAACTTCCTATAATCTATGGCTCAATCTTAAGAATAAGAATTCATCTAAAATTCTCTCTAGTGTGCTTGAACTCTGATCCATTCTTCGGACAATTAAAAATTAACCAACAGAGACCATCAAACAGTATTTTTGAAAGGTGAAGTCTTAGTTGATCATCTTACTGCTATCAGTGTTCGTATTAATGATGAAGAGACCCTTCTACATATATTTAATTGCTTGACCTAATTCAACGTGTTTTAAACTTTAATTTTCACTTGGGACAGCACCTTGACTCTTATCGAATTAGAAGTTCTCCTTAACGCGGAGGTTAAAGCTCTCGACACCCTTTAGTCAGCGTCGAAACCCACACCAACCGCAATGGAGGAGGGAAGTTAAAGGCAAAATTGTGATTCAATAAATGATTGATAGGTTTGTTATTAATTCTAATTTGCTACAAATGGTCACAAATGTTTTAGTTCATCACCTAAGTTATCATAACTCAGAACATCAAAAAGGTGAAGTGTTGTGGCTAACCAATGGTCTTTC
This sequence comes from Cucumis cinereus, assembly GCA_037974625.1. NCBI lineage: Eukaryota > Viridiplantae > Streptophyta > Magnoliopsida > Cucurbitales > Cucurbitaceae > Cucumis > Cucumis cinereus. The sequence continues at coordinate 5,096 of JBBPDJ010036801.1, read as the reverse complement.
CTGAATTGTTTGAGAGCTGATGAATGATTAAGAAGGTGAAATGTTGTCTCCGAAAGATGGATGAATGGAATAAAGAGAGGGTAAAAGGTGACTTAAAGGATATTGAGTACAAAAATTCTCCTAAAGAGATATAAACATGATGGAAAGAGATTTCCAAGCTTTACTTGTTGAAGAGAAACAATAATAGAATATTAGATCCGGAGAAGAGTTGCTTAATTGAGGAGACAAAAACACCAAATGGTTTCACACGAGGGCAAACAAAAGGTAGAGGAGGAATATGATCACGAGCATTTTTTTTATGAGGGTGACTGGTGGCTCGATTCACATAATGTCATAGGGTTGGAGTTTTTCAACACTGTTTAAATCTTCAAGGCCTAAAGTGGAGGATTGAAAGGATAGAGTTCAAGCTCTCGTCTTATCATAATAGGATGTTTTACATGAGTTTTACTAATAATGGCATTGAGTGTGCTTTGAAAGAAATGCATGCAACAAAAGCTCCGAGTTCTGACGGGGCTCAAGCTCTTTTCTTTCAACATACTGGGGATATTGTCTCTTTCAACATACTGGGGATATTGTGGGTAACGATATAACTAATATTTGTCTCAATATCCTTAATCACGAAGCTAGCTTGGGTGGGTTGAACCACTATTTTATCGCTTTGATTCCAAAGGTCAAGGACTCTAAAAGAAGGAGGCAGTTTAGATCGATTAGCCTATGCAATGTGGTGTACAGGTTAATCTTTCTTAGGTGGAAAGAAATAAAGGAAAGTACTTTCGAATGATAAAAGAAAAAGTTCAGAAAGTCTTGTAAGGGTGGGAGAGCTAAGAAATTATGATCAAAGCGGTAGCTCAAGGGATACCAAACTACACCGTAAGAATTTTAGACTTATTAGCAGTAGATATAATGATCTGAATTGTTATTGTGCTCAATTCTGGCGGGGGTCGAATGAGAGGAATAGAAAGACGCAATGGATTGGGTGAAAAAAAGATGTGTAAGAGCAAGTTAGGTGGTGATATGAGTTTCAAAGATTTCTCTCCGTTCAACAAGGCTATGCTAGCTAAACAAAGTTGGAGGCTTTGTAAAAATCTAGGTAGTCTTTTTGGGAAAGTTCTTAAAGGAATATATTTCAAAAGTAGTACTTTCCCAAAGGCCGCCTTAGGTTGGAATCCCTCTTACATTTGGAGAAACTTAGTTTGGGGAAGACATTTATTTGAAAAAGGCATGAGATGGAGAGTGAACAATGGCAAACATAATATTATCGATGAAGATCAATGGCTTTCTCATAGTGGGGTAGAAAAATCGTTTTGCGTTTCGAATGAGCTTATAGGTTGGAGGTGGCTTATCTTATGGACAATAGGGGGAGTTGGAGGGAGGATTTGATAAGAGATCCTTTACTCTCTTCGAATGTTGAGACAATTTTGGATATCTCATTGGGGAATCTTGAAATCAATGATAAAATATTTTAAGGGTCGGACCCAAAAGGAAAATTCTCGATGGCATGCTCTGTGGATGGATAGGATGCCACCTAAAGTGAAAATCTGTGTTTGTTCTGAAAAATGTTATTCCCTCAAAATCAAATTTGTGGAGAAAAGGAATTAGTGATAATCCTTGTTATTTATTTTTTAGGAATCTTGAGGAGATCTTAGGACATATTATTTGGGGCTGCAGATTGTGGAAAACATCAACAAGGAATAAATCGACTTGATCATTCTGATGTGTGGGGGATTTAGACGTGCAGAAATAACTGGGTGGCAAAAGCTTATGTCTCTAATTTGTCCAGCAGAACTTGTATATTGATCTGTCACTTTGTTAATAAAGCTTATTTGCCGGGTGAAAGTGTGTTAGCCTTGAAATTGAAGAGCCTATCGAGTCATGCGTCTTTGCAGCCTCCCTCGGAAGGCGAGGCTGAAAAATGTACACAGACGCATCTTGGAACGAGGAGATTAGCGCTGGTGGAAACGGTTGGATTATTCATGACTTTGAGAAGATTAAAGTCCTAGAGATGAAGGCTATTGAGAATAGCCTTGGGTCTTTGTACTTGCGGTTTGGTTGCTATACTCCATCTATTATTGTTGAATATGACTTTGTCATGGTGATTGCCTCTCTTTCGCAGCTTGAAATGATTTTAGTAAAATCAAAACTGTGGCTGACAGTGTTTGGTCGTTGGTTGGGAAGTTTGAAAATGTCCATATCTCTGACTGCTATAGGTTATGTAACATGGCGGCACACTCTTTAGCTAGATTGGTGGTGTCCCTTTTTTTTTTTAATTCTTTAGGCTTTGAATTTCCTTCCTCTTCCTTGAAAGCTAGAAATTTTTTTATTTGGGTGAAGCTCACCCCGATGGTTATCTCCTATTCTTTTAGAAGGGAGAGTTGTATTGGAGGTTTGGTCGTTCAATGAAGTTATTCTTCCTTAAAAAACATCATTGAAAGAAGAAATAATTGAAGAAGAAAACGAAAGGGCAAACCGTAGATGTCATACCCGACTTTTTATTTATTTAAGTTGTTTTTTTATTTATTTAAGTTATTTGTTGTAAATGTATTAATAAAATAATCGAAGGGTATTTTAGTAAATTTTGTTAAAAGATATTTTAGTAATTTTGTTTAAGAATTGGTAAAAAATTAATTTTGTAGTTTTGTTTAAAAAAAAACGAACCGAACTTAACACATAACAACGGAAACTAACAAATAACTTATATATAGTGCAACCCATACTACTTATACAACCCATCTCACTATACCAAAAACTTATTATAACAGTAACATGCATGATTTACTAATAACGTACAATAGTACTAGAACTTCTCGAGTAGCAGAAAGTCTGTGGTAGGTCAGGCTCCGGGATCACGATTTCTACCTGGAAAGTGGAAAAACAATTTGAGAGAATGAGCTAAACGCCTAGTGAGTGATGCTTTAATAGAAAATACTTAAAACATATATATAGCATAGCTAGAAATCATTTGAAAGACGCTTGCACAATACTTATCTGTAAATCATGGTAAAACTATGCATAACTGAAATCATGCTAAAACATGAATATCTAAAAATTCGTAAGCGATGTGTATCAAATTGAACTACGTAGTAGTGGGGAAAATCCAGCACTAACTACGTCTTTGCCGTAGTGGAGTAATCTCACACTAACGACAGTTATATCTTCGTCGTGGTTGGATTAGGACCAACGACGTCTTCGTCGAGGTGGAGTCAGCTCAACACAACGACGATATCCTACGTATAGTGGGGCTAGCAACTATAACGCCTTTGCCAAAGTGGGGCGAATCCAGCACTAAGGCAGCGAATCTACGTTGTAGTGGGGCCATCACTTGCAACGTCTTTGCCATGGTGGAGTAATCTCAACACCATGACAGCGTATATCTACGAAGTACCGGAGCCACCGCCTACAACGTCTTTGCCATGGTGGGGCGAACCCTCACGCAAGGCAGCGCATACCCTAGTGTGCACACCTAGTATAGTAGCCTCAGACTCACATGGATACACATGCTTAAAAAAAAATCATCTTCTTTCTTCACAGTAAACTCAAATTAAAGTTCCAGTTTTTCGGCCACTTCACTGATCCAACTTCGGCGAGGCTATTCTCTCAATTTACTAACAATTAGAAGCTCTAACTTATGCCAAACGATTTCTACATGAGTCTATTTGCTTACCTCAAAATATTAGCTTCAAACTCTTCGTGGATAGCTCGAATTTTCCTCCGGAAGTCACCTTGCTCAGTTTTCTGGCGAGCTTAAATCCGAGACGTGCAACTCCGATTTCTTCCTACATAGACCAAATTAACTCAATTCCTTTTACATAACATTAAATGAACTAATAATCTAGCTTACCTCCAAAAATTGGATCTTAATTCGGCCTGTAGACGGAGAATTTAATTTTCAAAGTTTTGGGTCCGTTTTTTGCATTTTCCAGCAATCCGAGATCTTAATGTGTTTCACCTTCCTCTTTTTTTTCTAAGCAAATTAGACACAAATTTTACTCAATTCGGTTAAGGATTGAGCACAAAATCATAATTGTTTCTCAAAGTGTTCATAACAAAATTTCCAGATTTTCCACCCTCTCTCTCTCGGCCTTCTCTTCTCTTTTCCTTCCAATTCCCTTCAATTTCAGCCAACTTAGATAATTTGAAGACACAATCTTGCCTAATAACTGTCCAATTAGAAAATTGGAGAAGGAATTAAGGTGAAAAACTTGTTTAATTTCCCTTCTCAATCTTAATCCCTTTGGCACACACTTTAAAAAGTTAATTTCCTTTGTTTTGTTGTTTTCTTTATTTTATTTTTTTAAAATAAATGATAAATACAATATAAATAAATAAATCAATTTCTTTTCCATTTTCTTCTCTTTTTTTTTCTAAAATATTATTTTATTTATTTGTAAACAAAATTACGAAATTAACTTTTTACCAATTCTTAAACAAAATTACTAAAATATCCTTTATCAAAAATTACTAAAATACCTTCCGTTATTTTATTAATACATTTACAACAAATAACCTAAATAGAAAGTCGGGTATTACAACTATCACCCACTTTTTGAAAATTTCGTCCTCGAAATTAAGAAAATAACTATTCAAGTAAAGACGAATATTTTCTCCTGATCTGTTCTTCTATTTTCCATGTTGCCTCTTCCACTTCGTGATTTCTCCAAAGAACTTTCACGAGCGAAATTGTTTTGTTTCTCAATACTTGCTCTTTTCTATCCATAATCCTGACTGGCATTTCCTCATACGATAAGTTCTCCTGTAACTCCACTTGTTACTCTGACAACACATGTGATGGATCAGCATCGACACATGGAATACATCATGAATTTTTGAGAGTTTCGTAGGCAACTCAAGTCGAAGGCTACTAGTCCTATTCTCCCTGTAATATGGTAGGGTCCAATATACCTAGGACTTAATTTACCTTTCCATCCAAAACATAGAACGCCTTTCCATGGAGATAGTTTCAAAAGTACCCTGTCACCGACTTCAAACTCTAGGTCCTTCCGCCTAAAGTTAGCGTAGCTTTTCTGTCTGTCCTGGGCAGTCTTTAAATTCTCCCTGATCAATTTTACTGTATCTGTCGTGATCTGAACTAACTCAGG
>JBBPDJ010036800.1:0-13785 GCA_037974625.1 Cucumis cinereus | reverse complement strand
ATGCTTAGCCTCAGTAAACTGTTTCTGTATTTTTCCCAATGTATGGTATTTTAAATTTTCCCAAAATAAAATTGAGAGCGTTCTGTGTTTATTCCGCTGCAATGGGTTTTTATCCCATCAGGTTCACCCCACCATGGAAAAGACGTTGTGGGCGGTGGCTCCGCTACTTTGTAGTTATGCGTTGTTTGAGTGTTTGGATTACTCCACCATGGCAAAGACGTTGCAGGTGTTGGCCTCACTGTAACGTAGTTTATCTGCATTACTGCTGGGTTCGCCCCACTTTGGCAAAGGCGTTATAGTTGCTAGTCCCACCATAGCGTAGGATATCGTCATTCTGTTTAGCTGGCTCCACCTCGTGAAGACGTCGTTGGTCCTGATCCAACCACGACGTAGATATAACTGTCATTAGTGTGAGATTACTCCACTGCGGCAAAGACGTAGTTAGTGCTGGATTTTTTTCCACTACTGCTAGTTTAGTTTGATACACATCGCTTACAGGTTTTCAGATATTCATGTTTTAGCATGATTTCAGTTATGCATAATTTTACCATGATTTACATATAAGTATCGTGCACGCACCTTTCAAGTGATTTCAATTTAAATTATGATTTATAGTTTCAATTATGATTTGATTTATGAAAATTTCTAAGTCGATGTTTTCTAGTTATGCTATATATATGTTTAAGTATTTTCTATTAAAGTATCACTCACTGGACGTTTTAGCTCATTCTTTCAAATTGTTTTCCCACTTTTCAGATAGAGATCGTGATCCTGGAGGTTGACCTACCACAGACTGTGTGCTACTCGAGAAGTTTTAGTACTATTGAACGTTAGTAGTAATTCATGCATGTTCCTGTTATATTAAGTTTTGGTACAGTGAGATGAGTTGTATAAGATTTTTGTTTAGTTTCCGCTGGTAGATGTTAAGTTTGAGATTGTATTTCCGCAGTTAAGTTTATTCTGCTCTTTTTAAGTTATTGGTATTGTTTAAGTCGTAGTTAAGTTAAGATGGTCAATGAGGATCGTCAAGGTAAGAACAAGATTCGCTGGCTTCACATCATCTCCTAGGCTAGGGTTAAGAGTTTTTTGGAGAGGGTGTGACAAAAGCCCTTTTGTGGGGCACACGATGCCAAGGCCTTGGAGAACTTCATATTTGACATGGATTCAATACTTCAAGGCAACCAACACCATCAAAGAAAAAGAAAGAGTGACACTAGCAACCATGCATCTAACTGAAGATGTGAAGTTATGGTGGAGGTTTCGGTATGCTGACATCCAGGAGGGACGATGCTCTATAGATAATTGGGAGGATCTGAAAAAGGAACTTCACTCCCAATTCTTTTCGAAAAATGTGGAAATTCCCACTCGATGAAAACTACGAGATTTGAAACACACTAGAAGCATTCAGAGTACGTGAAGAAATTTACGGGATTAATGTTGGACATACGCAATATGTCCGAGGAAGACAAAGTTTTCTGTTTTGTCGAGGGCTTAAAACCATGGGCCAGAACTAAGTTGTATGAACAAAGAGTACAAGACCTTTCCTCTACCTATGCAATCGTTGAACGACTGTTTGATCTATCTAGTGACTCCCAAGAAAGGAGACGCCAACAAGACTCCTCATCTGGAGGAAACAGGTTAATCATTCCAACTCCCCCAAAGCTGTAGGGGGAGACAGACGACCTAATGGGGATCGTAGAACTTTCTCGTAGAGTTCAGAAAACACGTGGCGAGAGCCTTACCAACAAAGTCCGAACAGTCGTCTCTTGTGTTGCTATATATGTAAGGGTCTGCACTTGGCAAGAGAATGCCCAAACCGAACAGCTTTCAATGCCTTCCAAGCCACCCTAACGGCAGATTTAGAAGACAAGGCAAATCAAGCAGAAAATGATGTCACCCACACTGAGGAAGGTGACAGCTTGTAACATCCCAAATTTTAATGTAATTTGTAATTTTATTCATCAATTATCTTATTGTTTGTTGGTAAATTTTAATTTGGGGATGTTTATGTTGGATTTAAATTTTGGATTTAATTGTTGGAATAATTTTATTATTGGTTGTGTTTTTGTTTTATTTGTGGTTGAAGAGAGAAGAAAGTGTGTGTCAATGAAGAAAGAGAAAAATGATTTTAACGAGGTGAGAGGGAAAGGATTATTAAAGAAGAAAGAGAAAAAGTAAAATTTTGGAAAGGTGAAAAGGGGAGTAAATAATGGTGATAATAATATTTTATTATTGTTGTTGTTGTTGTTATTTATTTATTTAAACGTCTTGAAACTCGTGCACTTCATCATGTTCCTTCTCCTTTCTCTTAAGAAAGCCTAGTCGTGGCGCCATAGCCATTGTCAGAAAACTCACTGAACGCCTTGCAAAGCCACATCGCTTCTTTCCGTCTCAGCCGACGCCAGCGCCTCCTCGTCGAAGCCGCGCGCCACGTTGCATCTCTGCCAAGCCGCACAGTCGCACATCACCCCACGCCCAGCGACGTCGAGAGCCACGTCGAGAAGTCCGTCAAGCTCATGTCATTCTTCCTCGCGTCGCAAGCCGTCCACGCCATTGTGCCTCCAAGCGCTAGATCCGGCACCGGGTAGCCCGCATCAAGCTAAGGAGTTCCACCGCGTCGCCCCTTCGTCAATCGCGTCTTTGCTTGTCATGAAGCCACGCCGCTCAGATTCGCAAGCTGCCTCCGTTCGCACGTGCCAGATCTGCGAAACCACATCCAGCCACACCGCGCCTGAGTCGATCTCCACTTGCACTCACCAGATTCGTGAGTCGACGTTCTATCCGACGCCTAGATCTGCAGGCTGAGCTGTGAAGCCGAGTCGTGAGCCGAGCCGAGCTACCTTTCTAAGCCGAGTCACCTTCTATCACTTCCTGTCACCACTGCCACTGTTGTTTGTTGGTTTGTTTGGTAAGGTTTAGGAAGAAATCAAATTGGGTTTTAGAGTACCCAATGAAGTTTTAATTGAGGAATTTTTCTTGGATTAATTGGGTGTTCTTTTATTGTTTGAAGGTTCAAATTGAAGATTCAATCGGGGGTGTTTGTGGTGCGATTGTCTTGGTTTTCGTTTTGGGTGGTGAGTTTGGAATTGGTTATTGAAGGGTTAGAATTAATATTTCTTTTTGGGAAAAAAATATTAATTAAAGTTCTTGTGTGTTTAGGGTCTATTGGAGGCTACTTCGTCTAGGAGAATTTCTGTGAATTGAGGTAAGGAATACTTCTACTGAATCTGCGCCTTTGGCGAATAAGGTGTGGAAGATGGTTATTTTGTCTATACTGTGGTGTTAACTTCGGGTTCTTGTATATGTGTTGTTTGGTTTATGCATGACCTGTTGTGAGTTTGAATTGTGTTATCTGATGTATGAGGATTAAACATGTTGTGATCACTATGTTTATTGAATTGATTGTTGGATATGGTGTCTGTTAACTTTGTCTAATGACTTTGTACTTGGTGGTGGGACGGTGTGGCAAGTCTGTGTGGCGTATTGTCGTCAGGGTCGATTAACAAGCCTGTATGACGTATTATTCCGACAGGGTCAGATAGCAAGCTTGTGTGATGTATTGCTCTGACAGGGCCAGTTAACAAGCCTGTGTGGCTTATTGTTCTGGCAGGGTCGGTTAGCAAGCCTGTGTGACGTATTGCTCCGACATGACCGTTCCTACTAAACCAATTGACTGTGTGTCGTAAAGTACGGATTAGAGAGAGTAACGGTCACCTAGTGGAATCAGTAGTGGGTTCCTTACTTGGTATATTTTATACTCAACCTTTCTATGTTGTATTTCAGGCAAAGCTAACAAAGGACCAACGAGGGACAAGAATAACCAGTGACCATACCGGGGAGGACCAGGAGACCTTTTTGCTTCCGCTTTACGTTATTCTTGCATTTTTACGGTTAAACTGTTTTATTTTTATTTGTCGTATTTATTTGGTTTAGAAAACTATTTTAGGGATCCCGTTTAGGTACTTTTTCCTTTTACTTTTATGTTTAAGTTTTTGTTTTGGTGACTTCTTTAAATCTTTGTTTTGATTAAATGAAAGCAATTGTTCAGTTTTACTTTTGTCTTTTAAACTTGATTTTTTTACTAGTTTTAATTAAGTAACGGCTTGGTTCGTTTGGAAATTCGGGCGTTACAAAGCTCCAGAATGGGGGTCCTAAAGTTTCTATCATCTTCCCAAAAGAAGGTGGGAAAGACGAATGGGCCCATAAAAAGAGGCTTAATGTATGTGGATACCTGGATCAATTAGAAGCCAACAAAGAGTACCATGGTCGATTCTGGTGTCACCCACAACTTTATGGCTGAGAATGAAGCAAAACGACTAAACCTGCATTGGGAGAAAGATACAAGAAAGATGAAAGCCGTAAACTCGGTCGCCCTTCCTATCATGGGAGTTGAAAAACGGGCCATAATAAAGTTGGAAGAATGGAGCTGACCTGCTGATTTTTTTATAGAAAAAATGGATGACTTTGATGTCGTGTTAGGTATGGAGTTCCTACTTGAACACCAAGTAATACCAATGCACCTTGCTAAGTGTTTGGTGATCACGGATTCTAGCCCCACTGTTGTACAGACCGACCTTCGCAGCCAAATGAATTAAAGATGATTTCGGCCCTTCAGCTGAAGAAGGGTATTGCACATGTTGAACCCACGTTCATGGCCATTTCGCTTGACTAGTTTGAAGTCACGAAAGAGACAATTCCCAAAAAAATTCAGGAAATCCTGAAAAAGTATCGTGATGTTATGCCAGATAGTCTGTCTGAAACTCTGCTACCAAGAAGAATGATTGACCATAAGATAGAATTGATACCGGGGGCCAAACCACCCGCAAAGAACGCTTATAGGATGGCACCCCCGGAGCTAGCAAAACTTCGAAAACAACTTGATGAATTGTTGAAAGCAGGATTCATCAGGCCAGTCAAAGCCCCGTATGGGGCCCTAGTCCTTTTCTAGAAGAAGAAAGACGGAAGCCTACGGCTGTGTATAGACTATCAAACACTAAACAAGCTCACAGTTTGCAACAAATGCCCTCTTTCTATAATTCCAGACTTGTTCGATCGCTTACATGGTGGCAAGTACTTCGCAAAACCCTAAACCCTAAACCCTAAACTAGGTAAGAATTGCTGAAGGAGACGAGCCAAAAAACCACGTGTGTCACAAGGTATGGGGCATTTGAGTTCCTAGTCATGCCTTTCGGACTTACCAATGCTTCTGCAACCTTCTGCACACCGATGAACCCAATCTTCCATGAATACCTCGGCAAATTTGTTGTAGTCTACTTGGACGACATAGTGGTGTACAGCCCTAGAATGGAAGAACACAAAAGGCACCTACATATGTCAAACGAGAGAAATGCTCCTTCGCACAACAGAAAATAAATTTCCTTGGCCACGTGATAGAATGCGGAGGGATCGGTATGGAAGATGGGAAGATTGAAGCGATACGTGATTGAAAAATGCTAGTGTCTATTACAGAATTGCATTCCTTCCTTGGTCTAGCAAATTACTATAGGAGATTTGTGGAAGGATTCTAAAAAAGAACAGGGCCATTAACTGAATTGCTAAAAAAGACATCAAGTGGAAGTGGACTCCCGAGTGTCAAATTGCCTTCGACGGTCTGAATCAAGCCATGATCAAGGGGCCGATCCTCGAAATAGCAAACATGACGAAACCTTTCGAGGTTGAGACTGATGCATATGATTTTGCATTAAGGGGTGTCCTCTTTCAAAATGGACACCCTATTGCGTATGAAAGTCGTAAGTTGAATGCCGCAGAGAGAGGATACATTGTCTTTGAGAAGGAGATGCTTGTTGTGGTTCATTTCCTAAGAGCCTGAAGGCAATATTTGTTGGGGTCCTCCTTCGTGGTGAAACAGACAACAGTGCCACATGCCACTTCTTTAATCAATCAAAATTGACGTCAAAACAAGCAAGAAGGCAGGAATTTCTAGTCGAGTTTGATTTTTTGTTCGAGCACAAGAAAGGAATAAGTAATCAAGCAGTTGATTCCCTGAGTCGAAAAAGCCAACATGCGGTCCTGTGCGTGCTGGCTCACCTTCAGTCAAGTAAAGTTGATGGATCGATTCACGATTCCCTGAAGACATTCCTACAGAAAGACCATTCTGACCAGACTGTCATGAATTTAGCTAAGGTTGGTAAGACAAAACAGTTCTGGGTGGAAGGAGATATGCTAGTGACCAAAGGAAACCGATTATATGTTCCTAGAGCAGGAGATCTGAGAAAAAAGCTGTTACAGGAATGTCATAACACCTTGCGGGTCGGCCATCGAGTTGGCAAAGAACCTATGCCTTGTTGAAAAAAGGCTATTTTTTGCCAAACATACGAGATGATGTGATGCAATATACTAAGACATGTTTGATACGCCAACAAGACAAGGTTGAAAAGGCAAAAATTTCAAGACTTCTTTAACCTCTACCAGTTTCAACCAGACCTTGGAAAAGTGTATCCTTAGATTTCATCATCCATCTGCCTAAGGTAGGGGACAACGAAACAATCTTAGTTATCATTGATCGCTTCTCGTAGTATGCCACCTTCATCCCTACACCCAAGCTATGTTCTACAGAATTGACAGCTCATTTATTCTTCAGACATGTAGTAAAGTTGTGGGGAATCCCATCAAGTGTCATTAGCGATAAAGAAGTCAGATTCACGAGGACATTCTGGACAGAGTTATTTTCTTTTCTGGGGAAAAATTTGAATATATTATGCAGTTACCATCCACAAACTGATGGTCAGACCGAGAGATTCAATTGTATGCTGGAAGAATATCTCCGCCACTTTATTAATGCCATACAGAGAAATTGGGTCAGTCGTTAGATGTGGCTCAGTTCTGTTTCAATGTCCAAAAAAGTTCGTCAACAGGAAAGAGCCCAGTAACAACTTCATTTTCAATGGTAAATAAATAAATAGTATATTAATTATAGTTATAATAATATTAATTTTATTATTATTATTAGTATAACTTTTTTTCTTCACTTTCTTTTTCCCTCTTTCCTTTCCTTTTTCTTTTCTTTATTTTCTTTTTCTCTCTTCCTTTCCCTTCATCTTCCCCGCACACAGAACCCTCTTTCCCCCGTCGCTCGCTTGTGACGTTGCCGTCGCTCGCCTCTCCACCTCATGAACAGCAGTCGCTCGCGCTGCCACTTGCACAGATAGCGTCGTCGCACGTCTCCTCGCTCCCACGTGCTAGATCTTGCACCGCGCCGCACGTCGCGCCAGTCCGCACCACACGTTGCACCTCCTCGCACCAATCCGCGTTGCCGCCAGATCTGCATTTCTGACGACGAGCCGACGACGCCGTTGGTTTTCTCTTTCGCTAGCACAAGATCCAGTCGCGAGCTGCGTCAGATCTCCTTTCCATGCAGCGAGCAGCGCCGCTGCCGCTTCGATTTCGTGCCGATTTGCACCTTAATGTTGCAACTGTTGTCGTTGCCTTTGCGTTTCTGTTTTGATTCGCACCGCCGCTACGCCAAGTCCACCGTCTTTTGGAGATTTGGGTAAGTCTTGGTAAAGATTTCTTGGTTATTTTGTTAGATTGTCTTATTGAAGTTTGGGTTATCCATTAGAATGAGTTCAGAGAACTCTTGAACTAATTAAGGTATTCATCGTTCTTGAAGGAACGAACTGTTGGATTGAATTGTATCATTGTTGGGCATCGATCCTAGAATTTCGAGTAATCTTTGGTAAGTTTTGATTAAAGACTAAGGGTCTTTATCATGCTTAGTTTAGTCAAGTTGGTTGACGGTTCGTATTATTATGTTTAGGTGTTTTTCAAGGATCTTTTTGGAGAAAATCTAATTCCAAACAATTTGGAGGTAAGGGGTTCTTACCGTCTTGCGACCCAACTCATGGAGAGTATGAGTCTTTAAGTTAATGCGATATTTTTTCTACTCTTAAATTGTGATATTATTGATGTGTGCATTACTTTGAGAAGTAAAATTGTATGTGAATGCTTATAGGGCTACATAACTAAACTGTACTGGAATACTATTATTGTGCATAATGTTGGGACTGTGATACATTATATATGCTGAGTGGTCTTTGTAACGTAGGTGCAGATGTGTTGTGCATAATGTTGGGACTGTGATATCTACGTTATTTATGCTAAGTGGTCTTTGTAACGTAGGTGTAGATGTGTTATGCATAACGATTGGACTGTCATATCTACATTATATATGATGTGTGGTCTTTGTAAAGTAGGTATAGGCGTTGTTATGCAGAATGGTTGGACTGTGATATCTACGTTATATATGTTGTGTAGTCTTTGTAACATAGATGAATGTATATTGTTGGGACAATGATACCTATGTTATATATGTTGTGTGAACTTTGTAACAAAGGGTAAAGTTGTCGAGATGCTTAACGACTGACACTATGCTATTAATGTTATACATGTTGTGTGGACTTATAACATGTAGTATAGTTATTATAATTACATTAAGTCTAGCACGATGCTACCTAAGATATATATGTTGTGTGAACTTTGTATCTTATGGTATAGCTAGTTTTGTGCTTAATAGCTAGCATGTAAAGTACTGCTCTTAGACTGTGTGATACCTAAAAGCATGACTACCGATAAGTGTTGTATGTTAGGCTAGGGTAGACGTTGTTCTTATCTATGAGTCATTTTTTGTACTCTGTAGTGGGACAAGCGCGCTACTGTGTGGCACGCGACTCGACGATACACTAGGCTGTTATGCATGTGTTCCCACCGTTGTTCCCTATGTTGACCCTTGCGTTTTGGCTGATATGGGCTTCCTTAATGAATTATTACTGTGTGAAACAGGGTACTGGCTTAATGAGGGAACAACTGTTACCTAATAGAGCCAGTAGAGAGTTCCTTATTGAGTATTTTTATATACTCACCCGTCTGTGTATTCTGTTTTTCAGGAAAATGTAAAGGAAGGTTGGTGAGAGACAAGAAATACTAGTGACCATGCCACAGGGATCACATGGATGATGCTTCCGCGCTTCTGAAACTTTATGGATTTGTATTACTTTGCTAAACTTGAGGTTCCTTTGTTATTTGAATTTTGAAATAAGTGGGATCCCGTCAGAGTCGTTTCCAGGATTTTGTTTACCATTTCTCTAACTTTTGATTTACCTCCATAGATTATTCTAGTTTGTTCAAATTGAAAAGAATCGTTTTTCGTCATCATTGGTTTCTAAATGTTTTTTTTATGGATTTTGTTTGAGTAACAGCCCACTTTAGTTTCCAGAAAATTTAGGTTGTTACAAGCCCATTCGAAGTGGTAATTGGAAGACAACCGTTGTTGCCCCATATAGTTAACCATCCCTATGCAGGGAAGAATCCTCAGGCTCACAATTTCACCAGAGAGTGGAAATAGTCGACAGAAATTTCTCAAGCATATTTGGAGAAAGCCTCAAAGCATATGAAGAAGTTGGCAGATAAAAAGCGTCACCCACTTGAGTTTCGTGTTGGAGACCAAGTCCTTGTTAAGTTACGATCCAGAACAGATTCGTTTTCGGGGTTGCAAAGATCAACGCCTTGTCAGAAAGTATGAGGGACCTGTAGATGTCCTAAAGAAGGTCGAAAATACCTCATACAAGTTGGCATTATCCACGTGGATGAAGATCCATCCTGTACTTCACGTGAGTAACCTCAAGTCATATCACCCAAACCCAAAGGACAGTATCCGCAATATTATCATGCGGCCGGCCATCGACCTGAAGTAGTAGGATGTCAAGGAAGTGGAAGAGATCTTGGCTGAACGGACAAGGAAGCGTCGAAATCCCACCAAGACAATTTCAAGAGTTCCTGGTCGAATGGAAAGACCTCCCCGCTGATGAGACAAGTTGGGAATGTGCTGAAGACTTAGCAGAGCGGAACCATAAGATCGAGGATTTCAAGCTTCTTCAGTCGACGAGGGCGTCAACGTTTTAAATGAGAGAGAATGTGTCGGTCATGCTTGTCCTGGGTGCCTGTACCCATGGCCGCATACCCACACCATCCTTAACCTGCCTTTATGTTTATGTTTTCCTTAGGTAGTATGTTATTTTTATTTTATGTTGTTATGCTTTTGTTTTCATGTCAGTGTGCTCGTAAGTAATGTCAATGTGCTTGTAAGTAAGTGTCATGTGCGGACAAATGACGTTTTCGCATTTTCATATGCAAGTCTGCCAGAAGGAAAAATGATTAAAATGTACTATAGGCGAGACCTAGTAAGTGAAATTTCCCGGTCAAGCCTTGTCGCACCGTTTGGAATCAAACCTTTCTTGCAACTGACAGTCTTCAATGCTTGTTTTTATGATGTTTTCAACTATTTGCTTTCTCTCTCCCATTTTATGAAACCATTTTCTCTAAAAATGGGAAGGAAGGTCACATCATATGTTTGTGATAGTTCGCGACTCTCGGATTTAGCACGGCTGACTTGCTCGTTGGGTTAGAGCAAGTGCCGCACAATCGTTTGTCCTGTATTCGAAAATCTACGATTGTAACACTCACCAAAGCCACTTTGATGTCAAAGCTTGAGTCTTTTATCTCATTATGGAATTTTTGCTTAGGCTTCTTAAGTTGATCCCTATTTAATTAGATCAATCCATTTCATCTAAAATGTCTTCAGTGTCGAAGAAAAGGGTACAAAAGGAAGAGAGACCAATCAACTTAATCTAAAATGCCTTTAATGTTGAAATTTTTTGTACAAAAAGGAGAGAGATAATCACTTGAAAGAAAGATAGTTTTATTAACAAAGTACAAATATCGATATTTTTTTAAGAAATCTTCTTCACTCCATCAATACTCTCTACACCCAATTACTTTTCTCATTCTAAATTTGTCCAACTTTCTAGTTTTGCTTGACTTACAAATAAGGGTACAACTTATATTTATAAGTGTTAGATCTTTGGGGCCAAAGTAAAAGAATTTTTGTTGTTCTTTGATTCTAAAGTAACCTAGATATTTCTGAAATTTTATCCTTATCTAAAGTATTTTTCTTAGATTCTATAGTTCCTAAAGAAATGTCAGAATGTTTCTAGAACATTTCTTTTGAGATACTTATTTATAATCTTCTAGATAATCCTAGAGATCTAATGCTTATACTGAACTATTTATATAGATACTTCAAGATGCTTATAAAACAATTAATGTCGTCTTCTACTCTAACATTTAAAGATCTTTAGGCCTAGTTTTTACGACTTTGTTCAATTCTCACCCATTACAAGGGTGGGACTTTAGCTTAACCCTCAAATATTAAGGTATTTCAAGATTAATTCTTGATAAGATCCACACAAGCATCAAATTATTAATTAGGCTTTATTTAATAATTATGATGTATTTTGAATAATTTTCAATTTTTATCTTTCTCACTTTTATCTTTTTATCTTTTTATCCTTTTTTAATAACTTTTTTAAAAAATTAATTTAGTCTTTTTTCATTGAATTAGGGTTTATTGGGAGACTATTTAAGCTTTGCCTTTAGGTTGTCTTAAGTAGGTTTTTTATAATTAAAGTTTTAAGGTTTTCTTTGAATGGAAATTCTTTGGTAGATGACCGAGTCCCATCGTCGCCTTTTTGCAATTCTTGATTTAGGGTTGCAAGCCAAGAACATTCAGGTAAGTTTGATCACCTTGCTTGTGGAGTGTTCGAACTTGGAGTGAGGAACTAGTTCTTCTTATCTCTTGGTCTTCGATCAAAGGGTAATCCAAATCTAATCCTTTCCCTTAGGTTTTTGTCAAATTGATTTGGGGGTTTTAGAATTTGTTATTAGGGTTCACAAATTGGGTTCCTAATTTACAAATCCTAAGGTTTACTTATCATTTGGTATCAGAGTCTAGGCTCTAAATTGGGTATATGTTAATCCCTTTCTTCATTAAAGTCTAGTTTTTAACTTGTTTTATTTTTTTAATTCAATTGAAAAAAAAGAGGTACACGGTAGGAAGAAGAAGAAGAAAGAAAGAAAGAAAGAAAGGAAGGAAGGAAGGAAGAAAAAAAATCAAAGTTGCGTACTGTGTGTTGTTTAAAAGAAAAAAGAAAAATATTTGAAGAGCGTCAAGCAGGCACGTAAATTAAGCTACTGAATTTTCATAGGTTTTAACATGCTTAACTTTTGTATGAAAATTAATAGTTTTTTAAGGGCAATTGGTTGACTTTTTGAATTGAGTTTTGGGTATAATTAGTGTCGTTGGATTCTATTCTTAATTATTTGCTTCTTTTTATCATTATTTTTTCTAGTAGGTTGCTTTTCTTTGTTCATCTTGCATAATTCTTGAATTTTGAATATTAGGTTCTTAATACTAAATATCACATTTTTATCGTTTCTTGTCTAGTTTGTTGAATCTCGAACAGTAGGTTCTTGATTTCTAGGTTCGATTGGTTCTTTGCTTGAGTTTGACACTTTACAGGCATTCTTGCTTTGTTTGTTGTTGGCTTGTTCTTTTGAACTTGGTTGCAAAATCTTGGCTATCACCTAAAGAGTTCATATTTGTGAGATAGTACAATTTGAGTGTAAACACGAGTGAACATCATCTTACGAGGGAAAACACGTGAGGGAGTGATTGTGAGGTTCTTTTTTCTTTCACTTATTTCTGTTTTGCAGCAATGACAGATAACAAAGGTGTTCAACAAGGGGAGTTACAAGGAAGATTAAATGAGGAAGTCATGCAACGCTTAGAGACCTTACTCAATGCGAGGTTGGACAGAATAGAACAAAGGTTTCAAGCTAGAGAAATACCTGAAGTAAGGAGACGGGTTGTGCGAGATTTTGAAGAGGACGAAGAATCAGAGCAAAATGAATCTGACTCTGATCCTGTTATAGATGTGCCTAGAAGAGGGGAGCGACATGGCCCGAGAGGAAGGCTAGGTTTTCATAATAGGAGGTCGCAAGGTAGAAGAGAAAACAACCATGGAGATCGAAGTTTCGGAAACATTAAAGTTAAATTTCAAAAATTTCATGGTACATCGAATCCTGAAGACTTCTTCCAATGGGAGCATGAGGCAGAACATATCTTTCGAGGTAATGATCTTTCTAAAGAGAAAAAGGTAACTATCACCATCACACATTTTAAGGACTACGCACAAACATGGTGGGATAAGGTATGTTCTAAGAGGAGGAGACGACAGAAGGGTCTAGTGGAGACGTGGATCGAATTGAGAGAGCTCATGAAGAGTCGGGTTGTGCCAAAACATTACTTAAGAGATTGTGCACAACGACTACAGGCATTACGCCAAGGGAGTAAGAGTGTAGATGATTATTACAAGGAGATGGAGATGTTGATGGAAAGATTGGATATGGATGAGGGTGAAGAGAACACTATGGCTAGATTCCTTCATGGATTAAATATTGATGTGGCAGAACGTGTTGAACTGCAAGAGTGTGAGGATATGGAGACGTTAGTGCATCTTGCAGAAAAGGTTGAAAAGCAGTTACAACGACGCAAATCCAGGTTCACTTCTAAAAATTTTTCCCATTCAACTTCTTGGAAACATGGTGACAAATATAAAGATTCTAAACTTAAATGCAAGATAGGAAATGATAAGCCTAAAGATAAGGCAGAATCTTCATCAAAAACTCTCTCAAAGATGGAGGCACCCACAGGTAGAAATAGAGTCCTTAAGTGTTGGAAGTGTCAAAGAGTGGGACACATTAGTAGGAAATGTCCTAATAAGAGGACAATGATTATTAGAGGAGGAGAGCTAGTAACTGATGTGAGTGAAGATGATGTAGAGCCAGAAAATTCAGTGAGTGACGAAGAAGGAGAGGAAGTGGAAGATACTTCACGATTGTCCCTAGTCAATAAAAGAGCCTTAAGTACAC
>JBBPDJ010036799.1:0-13804 GCA_037974625.1 Cucumis cinereus | reverse complement strand
TTGTTATCATCAAAACATTGATTAATTAATTAATTAAAATTAATTAATTTGAGATTAAGGGCCAAAAAGCCAACAAATAATGCCTCTCAAAACTGAGACTTAACCTGCCGAAAATAGCCTTAAATCGAGACCTAAATCGAACGAAAAACTCCTCCTATGACTGGTGACCCACGCGTTGAGCTATCCACTACAAGCTAAAAGAAATTACGAACACAATCGGACCACTCAGGCGCGAAATTGCACTCACTGGCCAGAAATACCCACTCAGGCAAGAACCCACGACTATTCTTTCTCAAATAGTGCAGAAAACTCACTTTCTCTCTCTAGAATGTGTGATATGCGGTTCTCTCCCTTCCCCTCTCTTCTTTTCATGTTTTAATGACCTGAGGAAGAAGATTGAAATATTTTAAAAAATGTCATTAGTGCATAAATACCCAATTGTCCATATTTAAATCCCCCTTTTGTAATTCTTGAATATTTGCTATTTTTTCTACAAATGTCCCTCATGACAAACTATTTAAGACGCCAAGCTGATTCTCCAATCACCCAATTATCTAGATTTAACATTCAGGTCATCTAATTGTATTTAAACCTATGAGTTGGAACAACTTTGGTTAAGATATCTGACAAATTCTCAACTGTATGAACTTTGACCAGTTCAAAATCTTTCCAAGCAACAACCTCTTTGATATAGGGAAATTTGACATCGATATGCTTAGATCGTTTGTGATAGATGGATGCTTCGCAAGATGAATAGCACTATGACTCTCACAATGGATGGTAGGAATAAACTCTTGCGACATTAACTCAACAACTATTCTTTTCAACCACACCGCGTTCTTAACTGCTTCGACAACTGAAATATACTATAACTCAGTAGTAGACTGTAACATCCCAAATTTGTGATATTTTGAGTTTGATTATCTTGAATTAGTTAAGTTTGATTTTATTTGTTGGGATGTTAATTAAGTGATCTTGGTAAAGAAATTAAATATATGTATAGATTTGTATATATATATATATATATATATATATATATATATATATATATATTTAATTGTTTGGTTAAGAGTTAATGGTAGGGGAAAAGTTATTGAAGAGAGAGAAGGAAGGATTTTGGAAAAGAAAAAAAAAAAGTTATTATTACTATTATCATTCTTTTATTTAATTTTTTCCTTTCTTTTTCCTTTTTCCTTTTCTTTTACTTTTTTTCTTTTTTTCTCTTTCTCCCTTTTCCCTTCGTCCTCCTCGCGCGCAGATATTCCCTCTCGCTTGCTCTCAGAAGCCGCCGCCCTTCCTCGACGGAAAAACGTTTTCCACGACACTCGCTGGCCCCCACGCCAGATCCGGCGCGACCACCCTTTAGAACCGCTGCGTCTCCCCTCGTCTGTGCCAGCCACCAGCGCCGAAACTCCTCGCGCCGCCATCGCACAGATCTTGACGCGTCGGCCGATTTGAGTGAATTCGCGAGCCAGATCTGCACGTCGCGCGCTGCCTTAGTTCCGAGTCGTCTGGCGTCGCACCGCCCTTGTTACAATTCGTTTCGCCACGCACGCCACCGCGACATCTGCCTGCCTAGCCGCAGATCTATGTCGCGCCACGCACGCTGTCGTCTGCACCAGTTGTGCACGTCGCCTCCTCTCCATACGCGTTTTCTTTGCACCGCCGCTCGTGTCTTCGTTCGTTTGCCACTACAAACCGTGCCGCTGTATGTCCCATCCTTCACGCATCGCCAGTCAGTTTGATTGCCGCTATATCGATATTGTTGTCGGTTGGTCGTCGGTAAATTTATGAAGTTGATTTTGATCTTTGAAATCCTATTAGAGATTAAATTGAAGGTTTCTTTGGATTAAATTTTGGGTGTTTGATGTAGGATTCGAATACCCATTAGTGAGAAAATTGGGAGTTTTTCTGGCATAGTTATATTGCGGGATTCACGATTGTAGTTAACGTAAGATTATTGGTAATTAGTAATTTGACTGGTGGTATCTATGCATGTCACTTGATATGAGTTGGTTGAGTATGGAGCATTATGTTGTTTATGGTCTGTTTGTTGTATTGATTGGTGTGGCTTTGTCAATGAGACTGAGTTGGCCTATGTGATGTTTCTTGTTACTTTTATGGTTGTTGTGGAAAAACTGAAAACATGACCAATATGCAATGTGAGTGGATTTTTGCATGTTACTGTTATGCATATGTTAGACGGATAAGATGATTTGGACTTTAGTAGTTGTTAAGTCCTACTTTTAGCCATATCACACCTCGTATGTTGGACCGCGGATTAGTTGGAGCGATTCTTGCATTAGATCGATATGAGCACTCTTTTGGAGTCGTTAGAATGTGTGGCACGAGGTGTAGATCTAGTAAGACGTTAACGGCTACTTAGTGGAATCGTTGGTATATTTTATGTGATAAACTGACTGTTTAGGACTTATGCGATAAGGTGTCGGTTATGACTTATGTGATATGTTAAGGTGTGTGGCATTGAAGTATGGCTTATGTGATAAGCATGCAGTTATACCTTACGTGGTAAGTTGAATTGTGTGGTATTGCTAGTGTGACTGAACTACCATTTGAATTGTTGCTTGTTTTACTTTTACGGTTTACTATGGATAAAACGTAAAGCATAGAAAATATGGAATGAGAATGGTTTAGCTAATTGTTAGTATCGGTTTCGTATTGAGTTAATCGAAGGGACTAACTCAGGAGTTTGCGGTTGTAGAGGAGATAGCTATGTTGAGATGGTCTGAACGGTTATGTGACGATCCGTTAGGACGGGTTGCTATGGGAAAAACCTATAAGTTTAGGTGGTGTTATGCCTTTATGGTTTACTATGGAAAAACCATAAGATGGCCAAAAGGAGTAATGAGGTTGTAATGTCAGACGTCTAGGTTTGATTGGAGGACCTATGTTGTTTGCATAGCTGCAAGATCTCCATTTGAGGGAATGGATTCCCTTTTTGTCTCACGCGTTAACACTTTGAAGTGTGTGATTGTTCTGTTGATATGATAATTATGTGCCACTCTCAGGTGACATGAGTTACCTCTGAAAACATAGGGTCACGTGAGGTCACCGCTGAGTATTCTGTGGTGTTATTGTTATGCATAATGGTTGGAAAATGATACCTAAGTTATATATGCTGTGTGGACTTTGTAACATAGAGTGCAAATATAGATATATATAATGTTTGAGAAACAGTACCTATGTTATATATTCTGTGTGGACTTTGTTACATAGAGTGTGGTTATGATTATGCATAACGTTTGGGAAATGGTACCTATGTTATATATGTTGTATGGACTTTGTGACATAGAGTGCAGTTATGGATATGCATAATGTTTGGGAAATGATACCTATGTTATATATGCTGTGTGGACTTTGTAACATAGAGTGCAGTAATTGTTATGCATAATGTTTGAGAAGTACTACCTATGTTATATATGTTGTGTGGACTTTGTAACATAAGTGCAGTAATTGTTATGCATAATGTTTGGAAAATAGTACCTATGTTATATATGTTCTGTAGACTTTGTAACATAGAGTGCAGTAATTGTTATGCATAATGATTGAGAAATGATACCTATGTTATATATGATGTGTGAACTTTGTAACATAAGGTATAGTTATGGTTATGCATAATGTTTGGATAATGGTACCTATGTTATATTTTGCTGTGTGGACTTTGTAACATAAGGTGTACATATTGTTATGCATAATGGGTGAGATAATAATACGTATGTTATATATGCTGTGTGGACTTTGTAACATATCGTAAAGTTGTCGCCACGCATAATGACTGGTGCTATACTACTAGCGTTATATATGTTGTGTGTACTTTGTAACGTGTAGTATAGTTGTTGTTGTTATGTGTAAAGATTGGTATGATGCTACCTAGAATACATATGTTGTGTGGACTTTATATTATAAGGTATAGCTATCTCTATGCATTTTTACTAGCTTGTGTGTGGTACTTTGCTTTATGACTGAGTAGAACATAAAAGTATTACTACTGGCTGGCGTAGTATGTTGAACTAGGGTAGGTATTGTTTCCGTCTATGGGTCACTTGTCGTACTCTGTTGTGGGACGGGTTCACTACTGTGTGGCACGTGGTTCTATGATACACTAGGCTGTTTTGCATGTGTTTCCATAGGTTCTTAGGTTTACCCTTGCGTTTAAGCTGTTATGGGCTTTCCTTGTGAACCGTTATTACTGTGTGAAACATGGTAATGACTAAGTGAGGAATCAACAACTACCTAGTGTGGCCAGTAGAGAGAGTTCCTTACTGAGTATATTTATATACTCACCCTTCTATGTGTTTTGTTTTTCAGGCTAAGAAAAAAGAAGACCGGTGAGGGACAAGAGGAATCCATGACCATGCTCATTGGACTATATGACCAGATGCTTCTGCTATAGTTTGAAACATTTTTCATGTTTACCTTAGCTTTTGCAAAAATGGCATGTCTTAGTTGGGGCCCGAACATTAAAATTTTTACATTGTTTTGTGGATTTACTCATTTGATTTTCTACATAAAGTTGATTTGAATGTTTTTTAAGTTTTTTTCATAAAATGATTTGAAATTTTCAAGAGTCTGGTTTTAAATTTTTGTTTTTGTTTCAAGTAACGGTCTCGAGTTGTGGCTGCAAACGCGGGGCGTTACATAGAAAATGCAACAACTGGCTGTAGAGTAAATTTCCAATTATCCACATTACCATTGAAGCAAAAAATGTGACATGATAGAGACCTTATTTTATGAAGATCTGCAGCCTTCCAATAGTGCTGGTTTATCACGATCCTTGTTAAAACACAATTATACACTGACACTACCTTTCAACTATCGAAGCACCCATTTATCTGTATTCCAATGCTTCTTTCTAGGGTCTGACATAAACCTAC
Source organism: Cucumis cinereus (assembly GCA_037974625.1). NCBI lineage: Eukaryota > Viridiplantae > Streptophyta > Magnoliopsida > Cucurbitales > Cucurbitaceae > Cucumis > Cucumis cinereus. Next base: position 8,909 of record JBBPDJ010036799.1, on the reverse strand, counting down.
TTATCATAGTCGTAGCATAATCCAAGTCAGGCCTAGTATAAGTCATCAAATACAGAATACTTCCAGTAGCATCACAATAGGAAATATTAGACATCTTTAACCTTTTTTGTTCAGTAACAGGACACTGATACAAAGAAAGTCTAAGATGAGATGCTAAGGTTGTCGAAATTGCCTTGCAACCAGACATATTATACTTTTCAAGCAATTCAAGCATACAACTCTCATCCGAAATGGTTAACAAACCTTTCTCCCTATTTCTTTTCACATCCGTGCCTAGGATCTTTTTCAGTTCACCTAAATCTTTTATCTTAAACTCACTATTCGATTGTCTTTTGAGTTCACAGATTTCAACATAGTCCTTAGACACCAGTATCATATCATCTACATACAACAATAGATAAATATACGTACCTTTCTGAGATAGTTTTTCAGTAAACGTAGGCATCATATGAGTTTCTATGAAACCCCTACTTTAGAATAAAAATATCAAACCTGATATATTACTGTCTCGAGGATTAGTTCAGTCCATAGATGGAATTGTGAAGACGATAAACCATGTCTTCCTTACCTTTCACCTCATAGCCCTTAGGTTGAGCCATGTAAATCACCTCCTCCAATTCTCCATGAAGGAATGTTGTGGTGACGTCCATTTGTTCAATAAACATATCAAAGTGAACAACAATAGATGAGATTAATCGAATGGACGAATGTCACACCACTGGAGAGAAAATCTCATGAAAGTCAACTCCCTCCTTTTGTGTGTAGCCTTGGCCACCAACCTAGCCTTATACCTAAGCTTACTATCACCTCTTGTACCTAGCTTGATTTTGTAAATCCGCTTTGACTGAATGAGTTTCTCATTAGGAGGCTTTGGAACCAATGACCATGTATGATTCTTCTGCAATGAAAACAACTATGCTTCCATAGCATCCTTCCATTGCTCCTTAGAATCAGATGCAATTTCCTCCTTAAAAGTAAGAGGCTCTGCTTCAATACTGTCAACTGCACAAGTAAGAGCATAAACAACTAAATCAACGTAACCATACCTCGTAGGAGCATACCTCACCCTCTGAGCCTTGTCATAAGTAAGTTAATAGTTTTTTAGGTCATCATTACTTGAACTTTCTTCACTAGAAGCTCCCTAATCAATCAAAGTTCTCTCCTGTTGAGATTGTACACCATCAGATTCAGACTATTGTGAAGACTCTACCTGTGAAACAAGTGGTGGCTGATCACTAGATACATGTGAACTAACTGATGGTCGTACTTCAGAATCAATTTGACCTCTGCGACAACATGTTCAATCGTCTGCTATTTCTGCTATTTTGTGACACAAAACGACATTTCAATCTCATTAAAGGTTACATATCTGCTAATATTGCATTTATTTTTCCCTCTTCCAAGCACCAAAGTTTGTAACCTTTAATTGCATGAGAATAGCCAATAAACATGCATTTCAGTGACATATTGTGCAGCTTTCCATCCTTAACATGAGCATAAGGTGAACATCCAAACACTTTGAGATGATCCAGAGTTGGAGTTGTACAAGTCCGTACCTTCTGATGAGTCTTTAAGCCTAAAGCTGAAGGTGGACTCTTATTAATGAGATAATACGATATTTAGGCAGCTTCCCCCAAAAATTTCAAGTGTAATGAAGCGTTAGTCAAGAGACATCTTGTACGTTCCATAATAGTTTTGTTAAACCTCTTAACTAAACCATTATGCTGTTGGGTGTAAGTTACATTAAAATGCCTTGTGATTCCCTTCGATTTGCAAAATTTTTTTAATCTAAGCCATTATTTGTCCTCAAATACTTGATCTTCCTGCCTGTTTGATTCTTGTAGGATCTAATGGCAACACTATAGGAGGGGTGAATAAGGTTGTTTGCCAATTTTTAATTTTGCAAGCAAAAACAAGATGAACATAGTGGTTTGGGAATGCAAAAGCAAAAAGTTTAGGGACGAGATGACACTGAATTTAAAGCGGTTCAACAACGTGCCTACGCCCACTCTCCAAGCTTCTTGGTCCTTTATTGAGTTCTTTTTCAAGTAAGAACAAAACCTACACGACCCTCTTTTTCCACCTAGGCTAAAGAGAAACCCAGATCCTCTTCACTGGTTCAGGATCTAACCAATTTCTTTTTCACATAAACCAAGGTGTACCCACACCTTAATACAAAATTCCAATGAAAAAACTAAACAAAAACACTTCACCTCTAAATAGGTAAGATTCACAAGTATTGTTTCACAACACTCCTACAACTTTCTCTCAGCAATTACACTTACAGAAATTGAGAAGAATGATAAAAATCGAGCCTTTTGTTAGCACTTGGATGATAGATTGAATTCTATAAGGTTGCTGGATTTTTTTTTTTCAAGAAAAGGGTGGCTAGTAAGATGAAGAAGAATTGTTTATAAAAAAAAGTAGGGTTTGACCTAAACCATTGGATTTAGGTTGAAAGAATGAATGGTTGAGATTAAATGGGATAAAAAATTAATAAAAAAATGGTTGGGGATGGATTCACGATATTTTCTTTTTTCTTCTTCCTTTTGTTTTAATTTGAAATCAACATAATTGGAATTATGTGGTCCTAAACACTTTCTTTTTCATTTTTTTATCTCCTTTTCTTTTCATCTCTCTTCCACAACTTGGCGCATGTCATCTCAATGCTATCACCAAAAAGGTGTCATCAGTAAGGTTTAGCTTTCCCTTAATTTCTGAATTCATGCATAACACAGAAAAATTAAATAAATAAATTTCAATGCTCTTCCTTAATTGAACAATACGTTTTAAAAAAATACTCCCCCTATCAACAACAATTAAGCAATCAAATGCGAATGATCCCAAGTGCAAGTCTATTCATACAAAATGCCTATCCATTTAATGCTTTGGTGAGAATATCTGCTATGATTTTATGTAGGAATATAATTAATCATATTATTTCTATTTTATACATGCTCTCTAAGAAAATTATGTCTAATATCTATATGCTTTATCCTAGAGTGTTGAATAGGATTTTTGGTTAAATTTATTAAACTGGTATTATCACAAAAGATAGGCACTTGTTCAAAATTTAATCAAAAATCTCGAAATGTTTGTTTCATCCATAAAACTTGAAAACAACAGCTTGCAACAACAATGTAATTTTGGTTTTTACTATACCATGAGACTAATGAGCTTCCTAGAAAATGATAAGTTCTACTAGTGCTCTTTCTATCAGTTAGACTACCAGCAAAATCAGCATGAGAATAAGCAATCAAATCTAGAGATGCATTCTTAAGATACCATAAAGCTAAGTTGGTAGTGCCAAGCAAATATTTAAATATTCTTTTTACAACATGTAAGTGTGATTCTTTAGGACAAGCTTTAAATCTAGCACACATGCACACACTAAACATAATATCAGGTCTACTTGCAGTTAAGTAAAGTAGGGATCCAATCATACCTCTATAGGCTTTAATATCTACGTTTTTACCTTTCTCGTCCTTATCCAGTTTTGTAGTTGTGCTCATTGGAGTCTTTGCAATTTTTGCATTGTCGAACTTGAACCTCTTGAGTAGATCCTTTGTGTACTTTTCTTGATTAATGAAAATTTCATCTTCAAGTTGTTTGATTTGAAGCCCAAGAAAGAACTTGAGTTCTCCCATCATGCTCATTTCAAACTTGGAGAATTCTTCACATAAAGAAGGATTAGTGGCACCAAAAAATAATATCATCCACATAAATTTCTACTAACAAGATATTATTTTCTTAGGTTTTAATAAAGAGTGTAGTGTCAATGTGTCCCATTTTAAAACCATTATCAAGCAGAAATTTACTTAAACAATCATAACAAGGTCTAGGAGCCTATTAAAGACCATAAAGAGCTTTATTCAATTTAAAAACATAATTCGAATTATCAAAGCTTTCAAACCCAGGAGGTTGTTCAAAATAAACTTCCTCCATTATAAAACCATTTAAAAAGGCACTTTTTACATCCATTTGGAATAAGGTAAAATTTTTATGAGATGCAAATGCAAGCAACATTTTAATTGATTCAAGTCTAGCTACAGGAGCAAAAGTTTTTTCATAATATATTCCTTCTTCTTGACAATATCCCTGTGCAACTAACCTAGCTTTATTTCTAACAATATTACCAGACTCATCCATTTTGTTTCTAAATACCCATTTAGTACCTATAACAGGATGATTACTAGGACGAAGGACTAGTTTTCATACAATGTTTCTTTCAAACTGATTTAACTCATCTTGCATAGCAATTAACCAAAACTCATCTGATTGTTCTTTAAAAGAGTTTGGTTCAATTTTAGATACAAAAGCAATACTATTTAATGCATTTAAATAATACATCACCTATTATTTGATCCTGGGGATGATGACTAGAGAATTTTCAATCTTGAGAAAGAGTTTCCTCTTGCTCTTTTTTAGTTTCTTCTCCACTATATCCGAGTCTTTGTCTTTAATGCTTAAGACATCAAGTGTCTTTTCTAATTCATCACTAATTGAAACTTTACTGGAGGTCACACAAGTTTCATAAAAAACAACATTCATTGACTCTTCAACTACAAGTGTTCTTTGATTAAAGACTCTATAGCTTTATTACATGTAGAATATCCTAAGAATATGCCAATGTCAGTTTTGGATTCAAACTTTCCAAGTTTTGGTTTGTCTTTCAAAACGAAACATTTCCAACCAAAGACCTTGAAATAATTGATATTTGGAGTTTTATTATTGAAAAGCCCATACAGGGTGTTATCCAATATGGGTCTTATTAAAATTCGATTCATCACATAAGATGCAGTATTAACAGCTTCAACCCAAAAGTATTTTGGTAAATTATATTTATTCAACATGGAGGTGGCTAACTCTTGTAAAGATCGATTTTTCCTTTCTACAACACCATTTTGTTAGGGTGCTCTTGGAGAGGAAAAGTCATGTGAAATACCAATTTCATTGCAAAATTTTTCAAAAGAAACTTTATCAAATTCTTTTCCACGGTCACTTCTAATTTTTGAAATCATAAAACCTTTTTCATTTTGTATTATTTTTGAAAGAGTAATGAAAGATTTCAAAGCTTCATCCTTATGAGATAAAAATAAAACCCAAGTAAACCTTGAAAAATCATCAACTATGACAAAAGCATAATGTTTTCCATTTAGACTTGCAACTCTAGTCATACCAAAAAGATCCATGGGTAATAGTTGTAAAGGCCTAGAAGTATAAATTATTTTCTTTGGTTTAAAAGATGACTTAGTTTGTTTGCCCATTTGACAAACATCACAAACTTTATCTTTTTCAAAGTTTAGTTTTGGAAGACCTCTAATAAGGGATTTCTTATAAATATTTGAAATTAAATGCATGCTAGCATGTCCTAGCCTTCTATGCCATAACCAAGAGTCATCATGCAAAACAGACAGACATTTATTATCTACCATGGGACAATCAACTAAGTCTATAATGTAAACATTTTTATCTCTATTTTCCATAAACAAAATTTTTCCATCACATGCATTTTCAATTTGACAATTTTTATCATTAAAAATTACTCTATAATCTTTATCACATAATTGACTGATACTTAGGAAATCATACTGTAAACCATCAAGAAGTAAGACATTTTCAATAAAAAAAATAGAACCATTACCTATGTTACCTTTTTCAATAATTTACCTTTTTTGTTATCACCAAAGGTAATGTATCCTCCATCTTTCTTTTCTAAGTATGCAAACTTTGTGTGGTCTCCAGTCATGTGTTTTGACCATCCACTATCCAAGTACCATTTATTTCTCGTGAATCTCAAACATTTCTATAAAAAATAGTTCTCAAGATGTAGCCTTAAGTACCCAAATTTGTTTGGGTCCTTGGGGGTTAGTTAGCATAATTTATGAATCCATCTTTTTTTATTCTTATTTAAAGTGTCAAACTTCTTCAAATTACATGCATAGGCTTTATGACATAATTTCCACAAGCATGAAAATGATTGAAGACATATTGTTTTCTTTGACAAAGCAGTTTTTAAATTTTCTTTACTTTTTATTTGGTTTATAACTTAAACCACTTTTATTAAAGACGCTTTGTTGCTTACCCATCATGATATGTAAGTTTTTTTGTCATTTGTAAATTTTAAAAGAGTCCATTTGTAAATTTTAAAAGAGTGGATGATATATCTTTATTTTCTTTTACTAAAATTTGATACTCCTCTTTTAAAGATTCAAATTTAAATTGGATAGAACAAGATCTTTCTTTAATGTCTCATTTTCTTCTTTTAAGCTATCTAGCGTAATTAGTATGCCATTATTCTCATTAGCTAACCTAGTATCCTTCTTTCTAAGAGACATATATTTGCAACCAAATTTTACAAATTAATCTTTAATCTCATTACAAGCATTTATAAGCTCATCAAACGTAAGATTTTCAAGATTTACCTCATTGTCGTCATCTTCATCTCCAAAAGCCATATAACATTTATTTGTCAGCTACTTCTTCATCACTATCACAGTCACTTTCATCACTTTCATCCCATGTAGCTTTCATGGCTTTCTTGTTCTTCTTTGAAGATGATTTTCGTTGAGGATAATCATACTTGACATGTTCATGTTTTTTGCATTCATAGCAAATGATTGAGTCTCTATTACTCTTTTCTGCTTTAACATCTTGACTATTATTTTTCTTGAAGAAATTTCTCTTTCTGAGGTGCTTCTTGAACTTCTTGGTCAAGTAGGCAACTTCTTCATTATTGAATTCATCTTCACTTTCAGAGTCATCTTGACTGAATATAGTCTTCAATTCCAAACTCTTTTTCTTTTTGAGGTCATCTTCCATATTTCCTTTCATGATGATTTCATGTGTCAAGAGAGATCCAACAAGCTCCTCCAAAGGTAGTTTTGACAAATCTTTGGCTTCTTGAATTGTTGTCACCTTTGCTTCCCAACTTTTTGGCAACGACCTAAGGATCTTTCTCACATTTTCTGATCTAGAGTATGTTTTTCCTAATCCTTTCAAGGCATTCACAATATTTGTAAATCTTGTAAACATATCAGAGATTGACTCATCAACATTTATTTTATATAATTCATAACTGTGAACAAGCATGCTAATTTTTTACTCTTTAACTTCATTAGTTCCTTCATGAGTTACTTCAAGCATATCCCATATTTCTTTAGCAGAATTACATGCAGAGACTCGATTAAATTCATCAGAACTTATAGCACAAAACAAACAATTCATGGCTCTAGCATTTATTGATAATTTCTTTTTGTCTTCTTCACTTAAATCATTTTTCTCTTTAGCGACCTCTTTAGTCACATCTTTATTTTCAACTAACTTAATTGGAACTAAAGGACCTTTAGAGACAATTTCGCACAAATTGTAGTCAATTGAATCAAGTAAATTCTCATCATAGTTTTCCACCAAGCATAATTATTTCCATCAAAGAGAGGTGGCCTATGGTAGATTGACCTTCAATGAACTCATTTATTTCAATGTTTGCCATAAGCTCGAACAATTAAGTTTTGAACAATTAATTTTTCTAACTAATTTAAAAAAAAATTAAACACAATACTTTTCAAAAGATTTTCAAATTAGAACACTTTTCAAAATTGATTTAAAAAAAAAATTCAAGAGTTTCTTTCCGAAAACAATGTAGAATTAAAAGTTTAAGAAAATGTAGTTTTCAAAAACAAAATTATAAGAAATTAGATTTCTAGTGAAATTAAATTTTAAAATATAGATTTTCAAACTTTTCTTTTCTTTTCTTTACGTTTTTTTTAAAGAAACACAAAAATTCAAAGCAATGTGCATACGTCCACTCTCCAAGCTTCTTGGTCACTTTATTGAGTTCTTTTTCAAGTAAGAACAAAACCTACAGGACCCTCTTTTTCTTCCTAGGCTAAAGAGAAACCTAGATCTTCTTTACTGGTTTAGGATCTAACCAATTTCTTTTTCACACAACCCAAGGTGCGCCCACACCTTAATACAATATTCCAATAAAAAAAAACTAAACAAAAAACCTCCACCTCTAAATAGGTTAAATTCACAAGTTTTGCTTCATAACACTCGAACAACTTTCTCTCAACAATTACATTTACAGAAATTGAGAAGAATGGTAAAAATCGAGCCTTTTTTTAGCACTTGGATGATAGATTGAATTCTATAAGGTTGCTGGATTTTTTTTTTGTTTTTAAAGAAAAGGGTGAATAGTAAGATGAAGGAAGGGTTGATTATAAAAAAACAAAGTAGGCACTACTACAAAAAGAGGAATACTTGACACTTTGAAATTGATAATTCTTGACGGTTTTTATAAAACCATCAAGTTAAGTTAAAAACCGTCAAGAATAAAGAAAATGGGAAAAATTGGATTATTTTGGCTGAAATTTTTCAATACTTGACAAATTATACCTGTCAAGTATAAATTTTAGGGCTTGACGGATAAAAACCGTCAAGTAAAGTGGGTCTAATTAAAAAACACACATCAAATTCGTCGGCTTCAATATACTTCACGCTAAACGCATATTCTTCTGGTTCATTCTCGCATATCCTTCTGGCTTCAATAACCCTAATTTTCTTCTTCATTCACGCATATTCTTCTGGTTCGGCTTCAATATACTTCACGCACAAACGCGATCTTCATTCGCCTTCCTTCGTTCGGTCGCCTTCATCAACATTTAACCCACGCACAAATTCAACCGTCGACTTCCTTCATTCATCGTCGGCTTCCTTCGTTCGGTCGTCGCCTTCATCAATGTTTAACCCGAGCACAAATTCGGCCGTCGCCTTCCTTCTTCGTTTCCGTCGCCATTCTTCATTCTTCGTCGCCATTCATAGGTATGTTTCCATTTCCATTTCGAACTCGTTTTTGAATTAGCATGTGTTAGATTTTTTGAGTTTGGAGAGTGATGCAAGCTCCCTTG
>JBBPDJ010036798.1:0-13807 GCA_037974625.1 Cucumis cinereus | reverse complement strand
CTTACTTGGGGCCCAAACGTCAAAAGTTTTACATTGTTTTAAGTATTTAAATTCTTTGATTTTCTGCATAAGTCGTTCTGAGTGTCTTTTCAATTTTTTCCATAAAAATGATTTGAAATTTTCAAGAGTCTGGTTTTAAATTCTTATTTTGTTTAAAGTAATGATCTCGGGTTGTGATAGAAAACTCGGGACGTTACAGAAAATGACATTTCATATGAATATAAAATAAACGATTATATATATCACAGTATATGACGGTTTCACAACAACTTAATACATTTATTAATATATGTTTTCCTATTTACAAAGCAATGACAGAGAGAGAAATATACATTTATTATGGTGAGAGAAGATGCATTTAATATAATATTTTTTCATTTTCAATTGGAGAGTGAAAATGCATTTGATATAAAAAATATTTCACTTTCATTTGGATTGAGAAAATGACATTTAATATGATTGTACTGTTCATTTTGTTTTTCATGTTGATTTTTGATATTATTTAAGATATTCTATTGTTTATTTGGAAATATTCAAACAAAATATATGAAATATACGTGTAAATATATTTGATATGTGCTCAAATACAACAGGTTTTATGACAATAACCGTCATTGTTTATATAAAATAAACAATTATATATATCACAGTATATATATGTACATTTTTTTCTTGGTTTGTGTGTCCACGTACCTTCTCCATCTTCATCTCTTCTTCTCCTCATCTTCATCTTGTCCAGAACACGTATCGTCGATCAGATGAACGACCAATAAAAGAACGATGTAGAAAGTTACCTCTCATTCCCAACACCAAAAGCTTCACCTTGCACGACACTGTTTGTTTGCAACCACCCACCAAGAAGGAGAAAAAGAGAAAATACAACTTATTTTATGACAACAACCGTCATCGTTTATATAAAATAAGTGATTATATATATCACAGTATACATATGTACATTATTTTCTTGGTTTGTGTGTCTACGTACCTTCTCCATCTTCATCTCTTCTTCTCCTCATCTTCATCTTGTTCAGAACACGTATCGTCGATCGGATGAACGACCAATAAAAGAACGACATAGAAGGTTACATCTCATGTCCAATGCCTAAACCCTAAACCCTAAAGTTTAAGACATTGATGTAATTTAGGTCTTATTTTAAGGCCCTTTATTTACAAACCTCATAAATATTCAATCTACTGATCATGGGCCTAAGAATAGGCATTCTAAGAAGGAAGGTCAAAAGGAATGTGATGGTCCTAATTCTAGCAAAATGAAAAAGAAAACAATAATAAAAAAGAAGGAGACTCAACCGATCCAAATAACTAACTCAAACAACAGTGCATATCTAATGGTTCCTTGAACACGAGATGGACAAGAAATAACTCGATTTGGGAGATATAGCACAAACGGTTGAAGTATTGATCTCTAACTCGGATACTTCCCCACAAATCTTGTTGAACTCACAAATTTCAACTAAAATGAAGTTAAAACATCTGGGGAAACATATAAGGAAACTGAGAAAAAATATAATTGAAATAAGAGAAGATAATATTGATTATAGTTAGTAATTGAGATTTTTTTAGGGAGCTAATGAGAACAAATAATGGTTGGTTATTGAAGAACCGACTATGCCTCACTTGTTGGAATAAATACTTTACATCTATATAATAGATTAACCTAGGATATTTCATGTCAGATTGTCAAGAATACAATACTACTAGATTCCCTTGAAGAATTGATATTGGCTATAAGATGGCTATTGTCTGCCTCAACCAATACTCTGAATGCCCTTAGTGGGATCTTTCTCTTGATGGGATAAAAGAAAGCCTGAGTGCTTATTGTTTTGGTGTGTTGGAGACCATAACACTAAGTCTCTTTATATAACAATTCAATTAGGGTTTCCATTAGACCCTAATCAATCTAGGAATAGGCTTCTACTCATTTAGTCCATACTCAATTTGGCACTATCTAATAAACTAATCTAATGTGATAAACTATTCATTCACATACATAGCACACACCTTAATTATACGTATTATTAAATATGTCCAACAATCTCCCACTTGAGCTATGTTTGTGTTCATGATATATTAAATCACATAACCTTAAGCGCGTATAAACATGTTATTTCAAATATAGAATTCCTCTTTAGTTCAGTATGGTCCATCTTCTTATCAACACAGAATTAAGGCAGCTTTTGTCACTATCCTTGTGAATAAACCTTTCTTGATCACCAATTCCAGTACATTCAATGACATAGATCAAGTATGAATAGATAACATCAAAACTATGTGCAAAGTGATCGAGATCATGCCTGTTTCCAATTGGTCCAAATTCCTTAGTGAGATCATTCTTAAAAAACTTTATGCTAGACCGCATTTGCAAAACCGCATGCATGATAAAAAAGTTCAGATAATAAAACATAAACCATAAACTTTATTCTATATAGAAAATAAACAAACTAGGTCAAAGAACATCCTCAATAACAAACTCCCACTAAACCATGAAATTAAAAAAAAATGACTAACACCCATGTGACCAACATGCTCATGAAAAGTTTTATGTGGTAGACCTTTTAGTCAATGCATCTGCCACCATAGAGTTTGTTCTTATGTGTTTTGTTGAAATTTGACCATTCGAACCCTTTCTTTCACAACTAGAAACCTACATGCTTCAACTTTGTATTGCTTATGTTATTATTAGAATATATTACAGTTGACTTATTGTCACAAAATTATTTTAGTGTTCTTTCTATGCCAACACTATCAGTCTAGTGACAAAATTTTGCAACCATATTCCATGATTTGACACCTCTTAACATGCTATAATTTTGCAAATATGGTAGACGAACCCATAAGTGTTTGTTTAACACTTTTCTAGGATACGATTCTTCCAGCCAACTTGAAAATATATCCTGAAGTGGATCAAAAAGTATTTTGGCATCCAATAAAATCAAAATCTCAATATCCAATGATCTACAAAACTTCTGATCTCTCATACAACATATAATCTTTTGCTCTCTGTAAATACCTCATAACTCGTTGCCTGCTTTCCAATGATTCATCCCCAGGTTGCTCAAATATCTACCTAACGCACCAACTATGAACTCAATATTTGGACACTAGACATGCAACAATCGATGCATAGGGAACCTTCTGCATCTCCTTAATCTCAAGTGTGGTTTTGGGGCATTGACCTAAATGAAATTTATCACTTTTTGCAATAGGGTTATCTCCTGGTGCACAATCTTTCATGTCACATCTACTCAAAAACTTTTCAATGTAGTTCTTTTATGACAATCTCAAAATACCTTGAGAGCAATCTCACAGTATTTCAATTCCTATTAGAAATGAATCATCACCAAGATCCTTCATCTCAAAATTCATTTTGAGAACCTCTTAGTGTCATGCAATAAACCTACATCATTAGTTGTTATAACACAAGAAAAATAGATTTACTCCCACTGAACTTGTGATATACAAAATCTTCCACTATATTCACCTCAAAACCAAAAGAGGTAATTACTTCATGAAATTTGTGATTGAAGGGATTAAAATCGTTGCACAACGAAAAATTTTTACAGAATCGTAAACTAAATTTAATTGAAAAATTAGGAATACCAATACATTGAAAAATACAGAACTATAAACCTACTGTAAAATAAATTAATGGCTAAGCATGCTTTTAAAATTAAAATTAGAATTACAGAAAAAAAAGAAACTTTACACTCATTGTCGTCTCTAAATTCTACAAAACGGTAATTGGCAGTCACCACCACTTGAAACCTCTCATATTCTTTGAGTAATTGAATTTTTATGGCTTGTGGGAACAAAAATGATTGAGAAAATAGAGAGAAATAATTTTTTTTTTATCAGAACACAAGTATTTTGTGTATTTTTCAAGAGCACGGAAATTTTTTTTCACTCACATTCTTTTCAGTTTTGCAGGTCCTTATCAGAAGGAGATAGAGAGGTGGTAGAAGAACGTGAGATTCATCCAACATTTTAAGTAGCTCTCACGCAAGGAAGTTACTTTTATTATTTATTAATTAATAATTAATTAAATCAAATTTAATTAACAATTCATGTAAATCATATTTAAATGCCCACATAACCTATAGTTTTAATTGAACAAATTTAATCAAATCAAATCAAATAATTAATTAATTCTTCAATTAATTAATTATCAAGTTAAACATCATATATTTAACTTAATTTACAATTTGAATCATATGCAATTGCATCCTCTCATAACCTATAGTTTTTATGTGTATCATATACGCATTAAACTTTAACTTACAATTTTAATATGAATCTAATTCACATTAAATTAATATTTGAACTCATTCAAATATTTTATTCTCTCATTAACTAATTTAAATCATATATAAAATTAAATTTATATAATAAAGTTTAATTAAAACATAAACTTTATATTACATTGTATCACCATACATTATATTAATTCCCTAAGTAAATTTGAACAATTTCAAATTACATTCAATATATAATAACCTAAATATCCTTTACGAGCTAGGAATAGGACCTAATGGACTTACATATCAGATGCTACAATGATATTAGGTTAATTAACTAAACTCATTTACCACATTAATCAATATTCATTAACTGTGTATACACTCCACAAAAGACTCACAACTGAACTCTTCTCATTGTAGATATACTTATGTGTCCACGGATATAGACCAATAACAACATGTTAGTCTTTCACAAGTGTTTATAACACCAGCAGGGTCAAAATACCGTTTTATCCTTGGGTTACTTCTTAGGTCTTAAATATTAGTGCTTCTCTAATGAACAACCAATTTATGGTCCAACAATAATAGAAACCCCTCTCGTTCCATAGAGAGGGTAGGGTCATTTGTTTAAGTCTCGGAGACACCATTTAAGGGAACAATCATCTACTTACCCTAAAGTCAGAAATGAGTGAATTTCATCTTGTGTGATCATGTTTTCAGCTCCCCACTGGATCTTGTTCCCAAAATGGTAGGCTAGTTGAGTCGACAAAGTCACTCTCATTTGTATAAATCAAATACAATTTCTCATAAATAAGAGTTCATAATACACTCAGGATTAAGACTAAATTACCTAAGTCATTTTATTGAAATAGAAACCTAACTAGTCAACAAAGTTACATCTAGTGGTTACTATTTCGTGGTCCAATCTTATGCAAACTCATTCCATGGGATACCTTTCATGCATGTCAGCTACGCAAACGCGTTGGATCATTGTGTCTGTATCAAATACAAAGTGTGTCATATCCATAGTGTTATCAAGATAAGGTACTCAACCTTATCCATATGCTATAGACACTTTAAGTTGTATCCCGAACATTGATCATTGTACGTCTCGAGATACAGTTCAAGACTCGTAAAGCAGCTCAGTATGTTAGTTTATTGGATTTAGGTTAATAAGACAAAACTAATAAAATAATCAATAACTCTTTATTAAACACTTAATTAATAACGATCAACATATTATATTTACTATCTACGAGTTTTAGGACATAAAACCCAACAGTGAAAGCTCTATTTTTTGACACTACACAGAAATTGAGGAAAAAAATCACGATGCGTGTCTAGGAGAATAAAGGCTGACGTCAGCAAGCATTAGATGAGACACGTAGCTCAACTGCTCGGCGACTCAGTGTGTTTGTTGCACACGAATGGAACTGATGTCGACTTGGCTCTAGGTGACAACTCGTGTGCAGCTTGGGCGTGGAGGCAATTGACTTGGGTGCAGATGGGTGGTCGCTTGGTTTAAATTTTGGTCGGTTCAGCTTGATTTTAGTGGTTCTTCCATTTTTTGGGGGTTCAAGTGGTTTTAGGTCGATTCAGTGTTAGTTTGGACTGGTTCATGGATTTTGGGCTCTGTTTGAAGCTTTTTAAAGATTTTGTTTTACTGATTTTGGAGCTTTGGAAGCTGTTTTAGGATAAAATTAGCAAAATCATTGTAATTTTATGTTTTATTTTATCGTATGGACCAAATTACAGGTTCAATTGTTATTTAAATGCTTTATGGATGTCATTTAAATAAATTTCACCATAGGTAAAGCATGTTCGTGCATTTTTATATATTATAATTGTTATAATGTATGGTCTTAATGCATGATAATTAATTTCATGAAAACAACCTGTGAAAGGGAGTGCAAGGATTTGTTGGAATAAAGTGTCTTCGTTTTTTGAGCTACCATATTGGAAAGATATTCATGTTAGACATTGTCTAGATGTGATGCATATTGAAAATATTGTTTGCATTAATATATTTGGTACACTTCTTGATATTCCCGAACAAAGTATGGATGGTTTGAATGGTAGACGTGATTTAATCCACTTGAAAAATAGACTAGAGCTCGCACCTGTCAATAGTGAAAAAAAATCTTCATTCCTTCTACTTATTACACTCTTACAAGGGAGGAAAAATGTTCTGTTTTGAAGACATTGTCAGAAGTGAAGGCTCTTGAAGGTTATTCTTCCAACGTTAGAAACCTTGTCTCAATGACTGATTTAAAATCTCATGGTCGTCACGTGCTTTCAAAACAACTGTTTCCTATTGCGATAAGATTTGTGCTTCCAAAACATGCTTGGTATGTCACAATTCGTTTGTGTATCTTTTTCAATCTGATATGTCATAAAGTCTTAGATGTGCAACAGTTGAAAAAGTTGGAAGAAGATACTATGGTGACCATGTGTCTACTAGAGAAATAATTTTCTCCTTCATTTTTCACCATAATGATGCATCTCACAGTACACATTGTTAAGGAAATCAAACTTTGTTGGCCTGTATATCTACATTGGATTTATCCCTTTGAAAGATACACGAAAGCTCTCAAAAACTACGTGGACAATAGACATCGTTTTGAGGGTTGTATTGTAGAAAGTTATATAGTAGAAGAAGCTATTGAGTTTTGTTCAGACTTTTATCTGGGGTGGATCCTATTGGGCTTCGCATTGACAGATTAGATGCATCTTTAGACAATTCAAGCTTAGGTAGACCTTTGTCTATCAGAGTTTCTTTCAAACCCGAAAAAGATCTTCTATGTCAAGCTCCTCGATATGTTTTGGAAAATAGAATTGATGTTCAACCATATATGGAGTAAGCTAAGTTGCAACGTACTTATCTTATGTTTTCCATTGAATTTTATGATATACACCTAACTATACATTACAATGTTCCAATGTTCAAGTAGACATAGGAGGGTGTTGCAATTGAAATACCCAAATAGAGAGATGAATAAAAAATAGATTCAAGAAGAACACAATCGAACTTTCATATATTGGTTAAGAGAAAAGTTAAAATGTAACTCAAATTTACTTGCATAGTTTTCTTATGGTGGCCTTTTTAATTAAGTTAATGTACTTATCATGGTAGGTGGCATTAGAGATTAAGATGAGATATGTTGAAGTTTCAAATAACTTGAGGTGGATTGCTCTCATCCTTTTGTGATCAGATATCACAGTTATGTCATTAATGGATGTCGATATCACACGATGTCTTATGATAAGGATCAAAATGTAAAATAGTGGAGTTAGTCTAATGGCAAAAACAATGCAAGTGTTAAGTTCAAAAGTAAAAACCCCATCATTGAAGATATGTTATCATACGAAGTGATACAAGACATATGGAAACTTAGTTATAATACGTTTAATGTTGTAGTGTTTAATTGATATTTGGTTGAGAACAATAGTGGTGTGAAAATGGATGACCTAGGTTTTGTGTTAGTTGATTTAAATAGAATAAGTCACAAGTCTGATTCTTTTAGAATAGCGACCCAAGCAAGGAAAGTGTTCTAAATTGATGACCCAAGTGATGCTAGATGGTCAATGGTGTTTTCTTCACCACAAAGAGATTTTGAAGATCAATATAATGACGACGAACTTGAAGATACCATATTACAGTGTAGGGTTTAGGGTTTAGGATTTAGGGTTTACCTAGTGATATGCCAAATATTGATGGAAGTAATAATTTGGATAAAAATATCTTAACATATGTACGATCAGGCTGTGAAGGCACATAGATTCTTAAATAACAAATTGTGGGTGGGATCTACATTATAATCTATTTATTATATACATACGTTACATTTGATTGTGTTGTGGCTGAGATTGGTGGAGCAATTGTTGGTGGAGTTGATGAGAGGAACGAAATTAAATGTAGACAAGATTGAAAAATGTGAACGTGGAGACCTATAGTTATGTTTGATGTTACACGTGTACGAAGCGCAAGTGAGAGAAAATTGTTAGAATACAATGACGATGGAATCACTACAAGAAAATCAGGTTTTAGTGACGCATTGAAAACATCACTAAAAGTTCAAAAAACGTCGCTAAAAATATTAGAAACGCAACCTCCTGTGTCACTAAGACTGTCGATGTATCCGCGTAGCTAAAAGTCTTAGTGACGCAATGCTTGCACGTCGCTAAAACTCTAATTTTACTGACATAGACGCGTCGCTAAAACTCCACTTTTAGTGACATATTGTTCATCACCAATTAAATTTTATAGCGACATTGTAAATAAGTCACTAAATGTATACTTTAGTGACATATATTATTGTGACACTAAAAATGTGACATTAAAAAAACTATGATTTATCAACGTAATAGAAAACGTTGGTAAAAATATTTTAAGTAAAAAAATAATATCAAATTTACTATATAAACCTGTTAAAATTTTAAACATTATATTTTCAACACAATCATTAAACAACATACAATAGCACCAACTTTCTCGAGAGTTTAGGTGAGAAGAACTACGTCAAAAAGGCTTCTTTAATTTGAGAAAGAGTTTGAACAATATCAACTTAAGTTATAATTATCAAGTTACACCAAGTGACGTACAAAGTTAGTGTAAAGTTACCATCTAGGTACCAATAGTATTCATCGAAGAAAATGGGGCTAAGCTAAACTCTTTTATTGGGTGTGTGTACACTACCACATCCCCATTACCTATGATCCTGAAAACATGTGCCTGTTGAATTGAAGGACAAGATCTATAACATAGTTGAGGTAGATTTTGCTTTTTTTTTTTTTAAGAAATTCATTGCACTTGACTATATGTTCTCTTCACTAACTCTCCAATCTCAGCCTGTCTTTATTATTGACAATAGATCAAGAAAGAGCGTTCTTAAACTGCAGAGACACCATTTCGTAAATTTAAGCATTGTTGATGATGAGACATATCTTGCCACTCAAGAATGAACAATATTGGAAAGAATTTGTTAGATTTAGACTATGTCCGCAGTTTGAGGTAAGAACTTTCTTTACATTTTAGGTTTTAAATATTATTTAGAAAATTGTTTAACCGGTGAATTGTTAAATCTGTGTAGAACAAAAGAAAAGTACAATAGAGATGACAAAATAATAAGTACAACCATCGACTTTCAAGAAAAGGTTATGCTAACCTTTGGGAGCAACTTGTAAGAATTAGTTTATGTTTTCATTAGTCTTAAAATTTTTTAATCAATCTAATTATGTGTACAATGAAACGTAGACAAATGTACCTTCACAAGAAGGTGATCTTGACCGAGCTATCATGTGAAAGAGGGTCCGAGTAAACAAGAAGGAAAAACATAACAATGAAGACGTCTAAGAAGTTATGAATCACATAGTAAGAAAAAGATTACAATTTTGCATTAATTAAAGTTTTATACAAAGAGTTAAGGTTCTTACTAATTAATTTTTTGCATTCATTAGGATGAGATTTCAAAGACGTGTGATCCAGTTTGCAAAAAAGCATAGTTTCCAAATGATGTTTTGACATAAGCGTTTGGTACACAAGAGCGTGGTGGACATGTTCGTGGAGTTGGCAGATTTGTCACCCCAACCACTTACTTAACCAAATTGAGGAGCTCTGCACATGGATCTTACTCCAAACCAAGATTGAAATATGGGATTGATTGGGACAATAAACCAAAAAACAAGAAAAAAAGAAGTTGAAGACGAAGGTGGTTAAACAAGAGGCGAATGTGGATGTTATCATGCTGAATGTTGAGCATGAGGATACCAAGGATTGGAACAAAATTGAACAGAGGTTGCACTATGAGGTAATTAGTTAAACTTTGGTCAATTATTGTTGCACTACTTGTTGTGCCATTAGTCCATGAAATTGTTACATATTTGAATTTCTAAGGTTGCTAAGGAAAGAGAGGTTGTCTGTGAATCTAAAATTAATATGCCACTACCTTTGAAGACAATACTTAGGTTTTCTCAAAAGGTAATGGACAAAGATTCAGGCATTCGTTACCAACTACCAGTTGAGTTGTTTGGTATAAGTAGAAAGTTTTGTGTCCTGCGAGAATATATTGTTGACTTCTGAAACATGAGAGAAGTCAACATTGGTAGCATACATGGCGTAAGTAATATAATGTCCTTCGTTTAGGTACTTCAGTATTTTATATAGGATCTTCTTATTGACCTTTCAAATTTTTTAGGTACTTCCATTCGAAAGATGTTTCAAATTACATCTTTATTGATCCGTCCCTTATATTTGTTGGACACAACACCCAGAAAGTTAGAGCTCACAACCTATGTAGCAGATTAATGGCTTCACATGAAAACCAAATCGTTATAACTCCTTTTAATCCAAGGTCCATGTATGTTAGTATTAATCTTTGGAACCCAATTCTTTTTAGTTCCAACATTCATAACATTTACATCATTCAATTTAGGCAAATAACATAAATTTGCTTTATGACCAAATTTACCACAAGAAAAGCAATATACATTATGCATAAAAATTTTATTCATATTATTATTTTTCACATAAGTGTTTCTTTTGTATGTATTTTGAAATTTGACATCACACGGAACATTTATCTTTTCATGACTAGTTCGAACATTTTTCAATTTATAACAGTTTTGTTTAATGTGACCTTTAATTCCACAATAATGGCAAGTAGGCACAAATTTTGCATTATAAATTATTCTAGCATTGTGCTTAACATGAGAATGATTTTTAATAGATTTTGGTACATCATGCTTATGCTCAATTACATGCTTGTGCTCATCACATTTTGATTCAACACTAGGTAAAACATTATTAGATAAAGAACTTGCTTTAACAAAAATTGTTTTAGAACTTGATGGAGTAATATTCTCATTAACATGACCAAAACCTCTTTTGTCATTCAAAGGTTTTCCCATGTGTATAATTTGGTCTAATTTTTGTGCACCTATTTTCAATTTCTTGATTGACTCTTTAGCACACCTTAACTCATTTATAAGATTTGATTCCTTTTCTTTAAGAGATTTAACAAGTTCATCTAATTCAAACATGTTATGCTCAAGAAAGTTTATCTTATCTAACATGTCACACTTCTTTTTGTCACACAAACTTTCAATATTATTTTGCTTAACAACATCATTAAGTTTCAATTTTAAGCATTCATTTTCCTCAACTAATGACTTATTTTCAAAAATCAACAGATTCAAATCATTTTTCAATTCTAGGTATGAGGAATTGATTTTCTTCTTTTCTTCTTTTACACTACTAAGCTCATTTAACAACTCATTATTTTTGTGATCTAATTTTGTATTTTCCTTTTAAGAAACATATATTTAGAACACATCTTTTCAAATTCATGTTGAATTTCACTATAATCATTCATAAGCTAATCATAAGAGGGATTTTCATTACTTACCTCTTCATCATCTCCTTCCTCGTCGAAGTGAGCCACCAAGCACCAATGATGTGTCAAACATCTTCTTTCTCCGATTGATGATATTTTTCTTGATTTACAAGTTTTGAAATTTACTTCACATCATGAAAATTGTTAGAAATACGAGATGAATATTCTAACACATCATTGACTCTAATGTTTGCCATAAGCTCAAACAATTAAGTTTTGAACAATTAAATTTTCAAACTAAATTGAAAAAAGATTAAATACAATACTTTTTAAAAGATTTTCAAATTAGAACACTTTCCAAAATTGATTTATAAAAAAATTCAAGAGTTTCTTTTTGAAAACAATATAGATTTAAAAGTTTAAGAAAATTTAGTTTTCAAAAACAAATTTCTAAGAAATTATATTTCTAGTCAAATTGAATTTTAAAATATAGATTTTGAAACCTTTTTCTTTAAAAAAAAGAAACACAAAAATTGAGATTTAATAAAATTAAAAAAATTTCAAAGTAGTAAAAAAATATGATTCTAAAACACTTTTTGAAACAAAAATTCGATATACCCGCTCTGATACCAATTGTAGGATCTAATGGCAACACTAGAGGGGGAGGAATAGGGTTGTCTACCAATTTTTAATTTTGCCAGCAAAAACAAGATAAACTTAACATGCAATCTAAAAAAGTTTAAAAATAAACAATACAAAAGTAAAGTAAGTTTAGGGAAGAGATGACACTAAATTTATAGTGGTTCGGCAACGTGCCTACGTCCACTCTCCAAGCTTCTTGGTCACTTTATTGAGTTCTTTTTCAGGTAAGAACAAAACCTACAAGACCATCTTTTTCTACTTAGGCTAAATAGAAACCCAGACCCTTTTCACTGGTTCAGGATCTAACCAATTTTCTTTTCACACAACCCAAGGTGCACTCACACCTTAATACAAAATCCCAATGAAAAAAAAAAACTAAACAAAAACATTCCACCTCTAAATAGGTAAGATTCACAAGTTTTACTACACACCACTCCAAGATTTTTCTCTCAACAATTACACTTACAAAAATTTAGAAGAATGAAAGAAATTGAGTCTTTTTTAGCACTCGGATAATGAATTAAATTGGATGGAAGTGACTGGAAATTTTTCTTTGGTTTTAAAAAATGGTGGCTAGAAGAATGAATGAAGGATTTATTATAAAAAGGGAGGGTTTAATCTCAATCATTTGATCTAGGTTAAAAAAATGAATGGTTTAGATTAAATGTAGATAAAGAAAATAATAGATGGGGATCTCGCCTTTTTTTTTTCACCTTTTTTTCACCTTTTTTTTAAAATTTAAAATCCACATAATTGTGGTCAACATTTTCTTTTCTTTTCATCTCTCTTTCACAACTCGCACATGTCATCTTATGGTTGATTCATCTTTGCCACATCATTGACCATCAAAATTAATTTCAATCTTCTTCTACTCATATCTTTGTTGTTTGAACTCCGATTCAACTATTCAAGATACATGTAAATCGTCTTTTTGAACTCTACAAAATAAATGCTTTGAAACACAAAAAAATCATTAGTACCACAACTTGAGTTTGTTATCATCAAAATATTTGGTTTGATTGAAGCCCTAACGCTAACAGTATGTTAATGACTATTTGACATATATTATAGTTCAAATATAGAACTTGACAAAACAAGTATTAATTTCAATATTTGAGCTTTATATATATTAAATTGTTGCAAGGAGCTCATACAGTCAATTTGAGTTGGATGAGGTGCGAATAAAGCTAGTTGATTTTTTGAGTAGTCACATGTGATACGGTGGTTAGTTGAACATTTTGGGTTAGGTTGTAGATATATTTATCGGTTTCAGTGATAGAAGATTTTTTATTTTTTTGGGTTAGGTTGTCGATATGTTTTTCGGGCTAGGCACTTATTTTATTCATATTGGATATACAAATATGTTCATATGGTAGATTTTCGAAGATATTAACTATATGCATGTAACATCCCAAATTATTTTTTTGGGTAATTTACGATGTTGGGATGTTTATTGTATTTTTATTATTATTTTGGTTGTGGGTGTTTTGTTTGTGATTGAGAAAAAGAAAAGAGGAAATTGGCTTTATTTAGGGAAGAAAATGTTGGATTTTGGAAAGAAATAAAATAATATAGGGT
>JBBPDJ010036797.1:0-13811 GCA_037974625.1 Cucumis cinereus | reverse complement strand
AAAAAAGCTTATTCTTGACACTGGTTTACTTGACGGATTGAAAACCGTCAAGTAAACCCTTACTTGATAGTTTTTCAATGTCAAGTAAACCTGTTTTTGTAGTAGTGTATATCTGGGATGTCTAAAGTTCACTTTGTTTAATTTTTTAATTAAACTTATGTACATTAAGGTGCTAAATCGTTGGAGCGATAAGTCATTTTATATGTTGCTTGAATTTTTAAACGAAGCCTTTCCAGATGATGAAGCTACCTGCCTCCTACTATGAGGCTAAGAAAAGACTACATGACCTATGGATGGGATATGAATCAATTCACGTGTACAAATTTGATTGTGCTTTATTTTGGAAAGAATGTGCATCATTCGACAATTGTCTGCATTGTGGAGAGTCTAGATACAACTCGAATGATAGAAAGAGAAAACAAATTTGACATAAGGTGTTAAGATATTTCAACTAACGGCAAGGTTGCAAAGATTATTTCTATCAAAACATACTACCGAGGATATTAGGTGACACAAAGATAAAAGGTGGGTAATTGAAGGCATATTTAGACATCTTGCTGATGCTGAGGATTGGAAACATTTCAATGAACAGTATCCTTGTTTTGCTTTAAATGCTCGAAATATCAGATTAGCACTTTCTTCTGGACTTGGATGAGTATCTAGATGAGTTTATGCATATTTTATGTTTAAGCATGTCCCCCTCCCCCTCTCCCTTGGTTGAGTATTATGTTTGTGTACTGAGCTTTGTTTAGTTACTTTGGAGTTTGATGAGTATCTAGATGAGTTGATGCTAATTTTATGTTTTGTATGCCCCCTCCCTTGGTTGAGTATTATGTTTGTGTATTGAACTTTGTTCAGTTACTTTTGAATTGGATGAGTATCTAGTTGAGTCGATGGTATTATGTTTGTGTATTGAGTATTATGTTTTTTATGCTTTGTTATACATTTCAAATTTGAAGCATGCTCTTGGGTTGCACAATTATTTTAAATTTGTCATATTTCACTTTTTTATTTGTCAGATTTGATGCACAAATGGTTTTCTATACAAGATTTTGATGTTGACTTCACGGATGGAATTGGAAAGAGTTTTATTTTTTAGTATATCTTATAATTTTATATGAAAAAATCATGTTGTAGGAATTTTTGTTATACAAACTACGATCGTAAGACTTTTAACTATGCAAATTATTTGTACCTAAAACGTAACTTGAAACTAACTTTGTACATCAGTTACTTGGTGTAACTTGATAACTATAAATTAGGTTGATATTGTTCGAACTGTTTCTCAAATTAGCGAAGCTTGTGAACATAGCTCTTCTCACCTATACTCTCGAGCAAGTTGATGTTATTGCATATTGTTTAATGATTGTGTTGAAAAGATAATATTTAAAATTGTGTAACAGGTTTATATAATAAATTAGATATTATTTTTTAATGAATAAAATACTTTTACCGCCATTTTCTATAACGTAGGTAAATCATAGGTTTTTTTTAAAAAAATAACGTCACATTTTTATTGGTGCAAAATATTTATTTACCGAGGCTCATATATGTTGCAACAGGTATTTGAGATAGTCACAAATTAACAATTAGCAAAAATAATATATGTTGCTAAAAGCGTACATTTAATGACGTACGTACGATGTCACTGAAAAATTAAATAGTGACAAACAATATGTCATTAAAATTTGGTTTTTAGTAACGCGTTTATGTCACTAAAAGTGCAGATTTAGCGAATGTGCAACCATTATGTCGCTAAAACTTTTAGCTATGCGGATACAGCGACAGACCTAGCGATATGTGAGGTTGCGTTGCTAATACTTTTAGCGACGTTTTTAGTACCTTTAGTGTCGTTTTTATGCGCTCCTAAAAACTGAATTTCTTGTAGTGAGCAAGAAATACAAAAAAAAAAAATCTAAATATAGCAAAATGAACTAAAATATTTACAAATATAGCAAAAGATGACTAATAGATACTGAAAAATGTCTACACTGATAGATTGATATATTTGTAAATATTTATAGGAGTTTTTTTTCATTTAAAATATTTTTTTCTAAAAAAAACTCCAGAAAGATATATACTTTTTTTTATTCTTCTTTTTTTTTCTTCTGTTCATGAAGGATATGCGCAACCTTAAACCAATGGTTACAAAGAAATTGGAAAAAGGTAAAATGAAGATATAAATCTCTATGTCACAAAATTAATGACATAAACTTATTGACATCTAATTTAGGGTTAAAATAGAGTCATTTTGAAAACAACTTAAACAAAAACAAAAAACAACTTGTATGAAAAGTATTTGTAAAAATAGAGTAAATTGTTTGGTTTAGTCAATTCAATTACATATATATAGCAGTCTTTAGAAAATACTGCATTGAGTAAAACAAAATATTGACTCTATTTTTATAAATAGTTTCAGACAAGTTGATTTTTGTAAATTATTTTGAGAAGGACTCTATTTTAACACTAAGGACATGTTTACCAATTCATAATGAAAATCGGTTTAACTGTATTTAAATTTTATTGATAGATTAATCATAATAAACCAATCGCAAATGTAATTGAATTGCGTTTACCTAAAACTGAAAATTTTATCAAATTTACAGATACTGTTATGGTTTGAGTTATAGTTTGGGTTAACCTAAACCATAACTGTAACGGTGAAGTGTCAAATTGAAGGTTTTTCTCTAAAAGTTTAACCCAAACCCAAATCCAAATCCAAACAATAACGATAAGATGTAATTTTTGGATGCAATCAGATTGATCACCCTCAGCTTATCAATCGAATTGTAGCTTTTGTTTACTGATTTGGACGTGGATTTCATGTGTCAGTACGAATACAGAACACAGGTACAACAGCAAACGTAATCATGTGGAACCTACTTTTTAAATTACCATTGATTCATTCCATTGCACTTGGGTAAACATGGCCTAAATTCTAATGACATATAAGTTGATTAATAGTAATGACTTGGTGTCCTTGTGTTTGATAATTCTTTTTACTTTTTTTAATAGAAGCAAACAGAAACAAAAAATATATATATAAAAATCAATAAAGAAAAATACTATTCATATACTTTAAATTCTTTATATATAGTTGATTAATATTTGTATATACAGTTGATTGATATGAAGAAAAAAGAAATAAATAAACATTAAAAAAAAAGTGAAGACTGTTGTACCGCCCCGAATTTTCAACCTCAACCCGAGGTCGTCTCTTGAATAAAACATTTATTTTAAAATCAAAAGCACACAAAGTTTGACTCATTTTAATAAAGAAACAATTTAAAAACATTCTCGAGTAGAAAACAAAATGTTTCAAATAAATAAATAAAAATGATTGAAAACAACTTAGTCGGGGTCCCCTAGTCAAAACATAAAATAACTCGTAAGTTTAAATTAAAATCGTCTAACAATAGTTCAACATTCTAAAACAACAAATCATTACAAAAACTACAGCAGAAGCATTCAGACATAAAAGTCCCAAAGAGCATGGTAACAGATTCCTCTTGTCCTTCGCCAGCCTCCTTTTACCTATGCCTGAAAAATAAACATAAAAAGAATGAGTATATAAAATACTCAGTAAGGGACCCACTACTGAGCTTGCTAGATAAACTATTAACTTCCTATTAAACTTATACCCTGAGTTACATAATCTAGTGGCCTGTAGGAACACTCATAACCGGCTAATGATCCCGTAGGAAACGTATCTGTTTGGTGAACCCGAAGGAACACATTTTCCTATAGGGTATGCTGGCTAATAGGTAAAGTTAACAGCTACCATAATCCCTAACATGCAATCTTAGTCTAATCAATCATAAACATATACATGAAAATTTCATCCAACTGTCACACTCGCATAACATAAATATTATACTTTACAGTTTTTCCATAATAAACCCTAAACGCATAACATTGTATAGGTCAACAAACCGTCACAACATGTTCAATTTTAATTAATAATTTTCCATAAAAATCATTAATTAAAATGTTTAGACTCGTCTCGTACGTCATTAGAACTCACTATCTCATTGTCGTTCACATCCTTATTGTCGCGCAACATCTTAAGGTCATATAAGCCTCCAACCGTCACATAACATCATCAGATTATTACATAACATTTCATCGAGGATCCAGTAGTAAACCCCTTACTCAAATTACAGAAGATTCCTTGGCTTGAAATAAAATCCTACCGATCCTAAACGTAAAACATTTAATTAATAATTTTTCCATAAAAGTTGTTAATTAATTTTATTCCTAAATAACCACTCTTAAACTCACCAATCAACAACGAAAAATTCAATTACTTTATGGGAAAACTCCTACGAATTAAATCCACAAAAGCTTCGAATTCAACCTCAACGTAATAATTTAATTAACATTTTTTCCATAAAATTATTAATTAAATAACCATAAACTTTCAATTTGGTTTCATACCAAACTTACCAATCTTTGTCGAGGTTCCACTCCAATTCATAGAGCAAACTCTACGAATTAACCACAATCAAAAACTTCAATTGGACCTTCAAAATCAAGAAAATAAAATAAACCCATGTTAAACTTCAAATTAAACTCTCAAATGATTCTTTAATGAAACTTTAATGGGTATTCCAACCCACAATAAAATACCATCAACCTTACCAACTAAAACCCACCCTACAGAAGCGGCGCACCACCACAGGTCAAATCTGACTGCCGGCGGCGTGGACAGTGGTTGGACGCGCGATATGGCGCAAATGGGGGTAGAGCAGCAGCCGACGAAGCTTGTGGCTAGACGAGATTGGTGTGGCAACGGGAGTGGCTTCACGTGGAACTCATGGCGGAGATTTGCGGCTTGCAGCAGCGTCGACTAGTGGCGGAGGGATAGCGATGCGACGCACGATGAAGCTGCAGATGAAAGCTGCCGGCGAGAAGAACAATGGAGGAAGATAGGAGTTGGGGGCGGTGCTGGCAACGAAGGAAGAAGAAGAAAAGAATGAAACTTTGCTTTTAATAACTTTCACGTAAAACAAAACCCTAATTACTTTTATAAATAAAATAATAATAAAAATAATATTAACATTACGATTATCTTTTCCTTTTCTAATCCAAATAACTCAAATAATTTCTCTTTCCTCAATCAATCAAATCTTTCATCTCTCTTCATTATTTTTTCTCCACCAATTAATACTTTCTCTCAACATCTCACTTTAAATTAAATAAATATATATCTTCAAATATATAAATTTAACTTCTTAAACCAAAATCCACCAAATCAAAAATTCTTTTATTCTTTCCAAATCTTCTAAAAAAAAACTTAACATCCCAAACAAATCAAACTCAAAATCAAATAATTCATTTAACACTTAAATTAATTATGATAATTGATAATTAAAATTTAAGAATTATCTTAGATTTTGGGATGTTACAACTGTTCACACGGGATTTCGGGAGAAATTTAATTCGTGAAATATAAATTTTGTATTTGCATTAATTTCAATATAGTGAGTACAATCTCTAATATTTTCTCCTTTGATTCTTTCTCTCAAGTATAAACTTTAAATTTTTTATACTAGTTGATCTTCCTAGATGATCGGCCTTGGGCTTGTTGATCTTCTTAGATGATCGGCCTTTGGGCTTGTTCATCTTCTTGAATGATCGGCCTTTGGACTTGTTGATCTTTTTTGGATGATCGACCTTTGGGCTTGTTGCCTTCTTCTATGATCGACCTTAGGGCTTGTTGATCTTCTTGAATGATCGACCTTTTGGCTTTTTGATTTTTTCGACCTTTTGACTTGTTGATTTTCTCGACCTTTTGGCTTATTGATTTCCTTGGTCTTTTGACTTGTTGATTTTCTTGGCCTTTTGACTTGTTGATCTTCTTAGATGATCGACCTTTTGGCTTGTTGATCTTCTTGGATGATCGTCCTTTGGACTTGTTGATCTTCTTGGATGATTGACTTTTGGACTTGTTGATCTTCGTGGATGATCGGCCTTTGGACTTGTTGATCTTCTTGGATGATCGATCTTTTGGTTTGTTGATCTTCGTGGATGATCGACCTTTTGACTTGTTGATTTTCTTGGTCTTTTGGCTTATTGATCTTCTTGGATGATCGACTTTTTGGCTTGTTGATCTTCTTGGATGATTGCCTTTGGACTTGTTAATCTTCTTGTATGATCGACCTTCGAACTTGTTGATCTTCTTAGATGCTCGGTCTTTGGGCTTGTTGATCTTCTTGGATGATCGATCTTTGGCCTTGTTGATCTCCTTGGATGATCGGTCTTTTAGCTTGTTGATCTTGATTGACAGATGACTTGTTCTCTAAATTGGAGTCTTGAAAGAAAGCTTGTATCTTTCAAGAAATTTCAATCTTCGAGTGTTGTCAGCTTTAGGAGTTAGGGAGTCTTCTGGTTGTTGGCAGAATTCTCTCTAGACCTTCTAAAGTCTCCAATCTCTGATCCCCACTGAAGTCTCCAATCTCTAATCCCCACAAATGAAGAGAGCTCCTCTATTTATAGAGGACTTTCATGGGCTTTAGGTGGACTTTGGCCCATTTTCTTGTTGGACTTGTGTAACGCCCATAATTCCCAAATCGAACCGGGCCGTTACTAAATTTAAAACTAGTAAAAATCAATTTTTAGAAGACAAAAGTAAAACAAAACAAATACTGTTACCAAATCAAAATAAAGATTTAAAAGAGTTGCCAGACAAATGCTTAATCATGATAATAAAAAGAAAAGTACCTAAACAAGATCCCTAAAACTGTTTTCTAAACCAAATAAATACGACTATTAAAATAAATTTGTTTAACCGTAAAAGCGCCAAAATAAATGTAAAGCGGAAGCAAAATGGTCTCCTGGTCCTCTCAGGTATGGTCACTGGTTCTCCTTATTCCTCGTCGGTCCCTTCTTACCTTTGCCTGAAATACAACAAAGAAATGATGAGTATAAAATAAACCCAGTAAGGAACCCACTACTGATCTCACTAAGTGATCGTTAACTCTCTCTAATAACTCGTACTTTACGACACACAGTCAAGTGGTTTAGTAAGAACGGTCATGTCGGAGCAATACGCCCCACAGGCTTGCTAACCGACTCTGCCAGAACAATACGCCACACAGGCTTGTTAATTGGCCCTGTCAGAGCAATACGCCACACAGGCTTGCTATCTGATCCTGACGGAACAATACGCCACACAGGCTTGTTAACTGACCCTCGCGACAATATGTCATACAAGCTTGTCACACCGTCCCACCACCAAGTACAAAGTCATTAGGTAAAGTTAACAGACACCATATCCAACAATCAATTCAGTAAACATAGTGATCACTACAAGTTGAATCCTCATGCATCAGATAACACAGTTCAAACAAACAACAAGTCATGCACAATCCATACAAAACATAAACAAGAACTCGAAGTTAACACCACAACGTAAGCAATATAACCATCTTCCACACCTTATCCGCCAAAGGCGTGTATTCAGTAGAAGTATTCCTTACCTCAAATCACAGAAATTCCCTTAGACAAAATAGCCTCCAATAGACCCTAAACACACAAGAACTTTAATTAATAATTTCTTCCCAAAAAGAAATATTAATTCTAACCCTTCAATAATCAATTCCAAACTCACCACTCAAGACGAAAACCAAGTCGATCGCACCACAAATACTCACGATTGAACCTTCAGTCAAAAACAAAAAACCCTAAATAATCCAAGAGAATGCCTCAAATAAAAGTTCATTGGGTAACCTAAAATTCAAATAGAATTCTTCCTAAACCTTACCAAACACACCAACAAACAGCAGTGGCAACAGTGACAGAAAGTGACAGAAGGCGGCTCGGCTTGCAGATTTGGGCAGCGCGTGACTTCACGACGACCGTAGGCGCGACAGAGACGCGAAACAACCGCGACTTGACGTGGATCTAATGTGCAGAGGGAGACTGACTTGGCGAGATCCACAACCGACGACGTGGTGGAGGCGCGGCTTGTGCACGTGGCGACTCGACGCGAGGCGGGGCTAGCAGATCTGGGTGATGCAACTCGACTCGGGCAAGGGCGTGTCTGCGTGAGGCTTCGTGCAGCGTGGATGTACGACGACTCGAAGCTTCGTGCGACCGAGATGGTGAGCGGCGGCGAAAGTGGCTGGGGCGTTTAGGGAGGTCTGCGGGCGAGTTGGGTGCAGCTGACGGCGTCGCTGGGCTTGGCATGATTCACGGATGGAGGCCGGCTCGCGGATCTAGTGCGCGCGAGTGGAGAAACAACACGGACGACAGCGTGGCTTCCGTGGGCTTCTCGGCGTGACTCCGACGACGATAACGACGTCGGCTGCGGCGGACAGGTGCGGAGCTGCAGCGGCGAGGTGAGAGGGATGGGCGGTAGCAGCTAGGGTTTCAAAAGGGAGAAGATGGAGAAAGTGGAGAAGTGCACGTGGCTCGAGGCACTTAAATAAATAAATAATAATAATAATAACGAAAGTATTAATATCATTTTTTTTTCCTTTTTAAACTTTTTCCAAATATCAACCTTTTCTCTTTACTCTTTAATAACTCATTCCTCTCTCCTCAATAAATCTCACCTTTTCTTTTTCTCCAACCACAAATAAACAAAACCACAACAATTAATAATTCCCACAATTAATCCAAATTAAAAAAATTAACCAACATAAACATCCAAAAATTAAAATTAACCAAAAAATAATAAGATAATTGATAAATAAAAGAGAAATTCTGATATATGGCAAAAAGGACGGCGGGTGGTTGGAAAAATGGCAAAAAAAACAAAAATAAGAAAAATGGCAAAATTCAATATTCCATATTTACCCTTCACGGCCTTGATTTTAGTTTTTAATGAGGGTGTATTTTGCGTATAGTGGTTTCCACATATTTTTATCTACTAAATGTTAGATATTTAAATACAATGTATTTTTAGGTAGTTAGTATATATTGAATTTTTATATTTTGATTGACTATATTATTATATACATTGTAGTTCCGAATATAAATAAATAAAAAAACTCCATTATTGAAATAACAATTACACTTTCTATTTAATTCTATATATAATTGGAAGGTGAAGAGTCTATTAGAAGTATGGGCATTTTTGACAATTTCATAGATGTATTTTATTTCTTTTTTTCGATTTTGCCATTTTTACAATTATAAATTTTTTTTGCTATTTATCCAAAGTAAACCTTAATATTTGTTATTTATCTAGTCGACCATAAATAAAATTACAAATTACTTTAAAATTTGGGATGTTACAACTTGGGCTTGGGCTCATTTTTTTTATGAGACTTAGATTTATGCTTAAGTCTATTTTGTTTATTGGGTTTGAGCCTATTTTATTTATTGAGCTTGAACATGGGCTTCATTGTTTTATTTGGCTCAAGTTTCTATCATGTGCTTGAATCGAGTTTGGTAGAAATTTTAATTACCCTAAACCAATTCAAATTATAATTGCAATGATGTGGTGGAATTTAATTGGTCGAAAATTTTCATTTAAAAAGACGACCTTCTACATACATATATATATATAATAATATGATATTGTTTATTTTAAACATAAACTCTCATGGTTTTGTTTTCCGTTTCAATTGAACAGGGGAGCGTATATTTTGAATTTCTCACAATTGAAAAAAAAATTAGAAAAAGACTTCAAAATGATTATTGAGAATACATTTTGTAAACACTAAACTGCATTAAAATGTGGCCTTTCGCGGTGGACGAGATCACTAAAAATAAAAAAGGGGGAATAAATAACCAAATAGGAAGGTGTGAAATGGTTTGTGAGAAAAGCATTTATGTGTATGTATATACTACATAATTCAACTTTTATTAACTGTGTGGGTCATCGTATACACTTATCTTAATCGTTATGCGTTATCGTTCACTTACATCTTTTATCTGTTTATTTGTAAATTTAAAATATAGTTTTCTTAGAAAGGAAGAAACGAGAGATAAATACTCAAGATTTGTTGATAAAACTTTATGGGTATATTTTTATTTTGATTTAGCGTCAAAATGATTGTCTTTGTTAGGGGCAATTTTGGAAATAAAAATAAAGGAAAAAGGAAATAAAACTAAGGGAAACACAAGATGGTAAAGTTGGGCATTTGATTCAAATAGATTATTATTTTTAACTCAAAACATAATGTTATTTTTGTAGTTACTAAACCAATGGTCAATTTCACAATCTTGGTAATTAAATGAACATCAACTTTAATTTTATTGATTAAACTAAACTTTGCTATTTTATTTATTATTAAAGCGAAAATGATTAGGTGCAGCCTCCACACTCTCTTTTTATTTTACTCACAATTCTTTAAAAAAGTCGTTATTTAAAACAAAAAATTGTACTACGTATGCGCCAAAATTACATTGGGTGTTGGGTTGGCTGCATGCACTTAAGTTTTTTTTCCTTAAGGCATTTAGTTTTTCAAGATTTGTGCTACACCAATATTCCATCTCGTAACCTAAGCATGGTGCAAAATTCTTATTGAAATTTCAAAATTTTGAGATTTTGATGGCCTTTTCGATAGGAAAATATTTTTCCTAATTTCAATGAAATTTTAAGACATTTTTTGTTATTTTTTTTTCAATTTTAACAACTATGCTTCATCCTAGTTGTTTAATTTTATGGTCTTCATGACACACAGTTCTATAGATTTTTATGTCAATGTCATTTAAACGAGGAGGAAGCTTTTTCAACACGTTACTTTTTCTAATTTTCAAATTTTCTCAATTTTTAGTTTTATTTTCGATTCAAAACTTTCCTTTCTCTAAATAAAATAAAATTGTAAAAAATCACAAAAAATAACCTATATTTATTTTTAATCTCATTCAAAAAAATTTCATTAAATACTCACATCCTCTCACCTCAAAATTGATCAATTGACTTGAGTTTTTTTTTTTTTTATTTTACTATCCAAAACTTTTATTTTTACATTATTTCCCCTCAAAATATTCCTACAATTTATATTATTTGGTAATAGTTTTCTATTTCTTTTTAAAATTTATGCTCTTGCATTGATATTCACAAACATTTACAATTTGCTTATTATATATCTATGTTAACTTATAATTATATATATTACTATATTAGAAACTAAAGTTTTAAAAACTAAAACCTAAAAAAAAAATTATGGGTTGCCAAATAAATAATAAAATTTAACATTTACTTTTAACAAATAAAAAAAATTAAACTTATCAAAATGGCAAAAACGTAAAAAATAAAAAAAATTATATGTATGAAATTGTCAAAGATGCCCCTACTTCTAATAAATCTTTCACATACCAAATACAATCATTCAAAAATTTCAAATACACTGTCACCATCCATAGTTTTCGTCTTCTTCTTCTCGTAATTTTCCCCCACCGTCCATAGTTTTCCTCTTCTTCTTCTCTCTTCAAGACTATCAAACTCCTCAGTCATGCCAGACGACTTACTACTCGGACACCATCAAGCTTCTTTCCATATCGACATGTGAGTGCTGGGAGGAATGTGAATATCTGGATTCTTCAATGTTAAAATATGAAGTATTTCTAGAAGTTCCAACCGACAGAATTAGCAACCACGAATAAATCATTATCAAAAAATTTTTATAAAACCAACATAAGCCAAGAAACACCTTTGTCTTCAACTATCTGAATGAAGTTTGAATTGTTGCAACCATTCCAGTAAAACGTCAAATGAGAAATATAGAGATTTCAAGACGGAAAAAGTTTACCTAGAATACAATCAACAAATTATTGAAAAGAAGATGTCAATGGAACATAAACCTCAACAACACGATTATCATGATATTTTGAAGTTTCAATCAATCTACTGTCAAAAATAGTCTTCACTCGTTGTAAATCCATAGCAAGAACGTACTTGAAAGAGCTGTGAGATATTTCAATATTTAGAAAAAAGAGGAAAATCTGGTAGAATCTCACACAAATACCTCGTATTTCACAAATTCTTCATCCTTATCCAATCACTTAGATATTAATTAATAATATACAAATAAAATGGATAAATTTGAATTGATCCTAGATACTCCAATCAAATGCTTTTAAATATATTGGTTTTATAAAACATAAAGATAGAAAATAACAAGATATTCCTAAACCAATTAAAAATTAAATAAGGTTAGATATTAATTAATAATACAAAATAAAATATCAAACTAATAAAATATGTTAAAGATTAATTAAAGATAGATTATAAAACTAATAAATATATTAAAGATGTAATTAAAGATATATATATTTAAAATCTAACTAAATCTAAAGAGATATGAGATGTTCCAATATTCAAGAAAAAAGGAAAAATCTGGCAGAATCTTACACAAATACCCCGTATTTCACGGATTCTGTAACTTTGTCCAATCACGTTAGATATTAATTATACAAATAAAAATGGATAAATTTGAATTGATCCTAGATAATTCCTCCAATCAAACGTTTTTAAATTTATTGGTTTAATAAAACATGAAGTTAATAAAATATATTAGAAATTAATTTATGATAGATTATAAAACTAATAAATATATTAAATATCATTAAAGATATATATATATTCAAAATCTAACTAAATCTAAACATGTATGAGATATAAACTTGATTAAAAAATTCAGGAAAGAGAGAAAAATTTGTTAGAATCTAGATTATATCTCTTTGTTCTATTATCTTAAAAACTCTATCCAACTCACACAAATACATTATATTTCGCGAATACTGCATCATTATTCAATCACTGAAAATTAAGTACAATGTATGCAATACACTCTATTCGATACATAAGATATATATAAAGCCAGAGACGAAAAGGGAATATTTAAAAATTTTGGAATGTGCATGGAACAATTTTGCCAAAAATTTTATTCTCCAAAATTTTTGCTAAAATTTCAACCGTCCTCGAATTTTGCTGTTTCTCCAAATTTCTCTTTTTTTTTAATTAAAAAACGCTAAATTACTGTTATTCAGCTAAAAAGATTATAGTATCATTTTATCTGATTTACGTTTGTTGTTTCTACCTTTTTTTTTTTTTTTTTTTTTGGAAACAAGACTGCGTTTTTATTTGCTTTTGTTTCTTGTGTATATTTTTTGAAAAATGTTTATCATCCCTATTTTGTAATTTTTTAAATAATAAGTAAAAGCATTACCTGTTTTATAAATATTGACCTATAATTAATTAAATACTAAATCTATATAAATAAATACAACATAATTTTCTTAAAGCTTACTAATGGTCAAGTTAAAAATTTTATACTTTTACTGTTAAAGATTGTTAAAGATTAGGAAAGAAGATCACGAAAAATGAAAAAATAAATGTTTTATTACAAAATGAACCAAAATATTTACAAATATAACAAAATATCATGATAAATATTATGCTAATAGACGTTGATAATATCTATCACTGATAAACTATGAAATTCTTTTATATTTGTAAATATTACAGTAGTTTTGTAACGCCCCGGATTTTTTTACCTTTTACCTGAGGTCGTTACTTACATAGGAGAACTCATAATCTTAACAATAATACAACGGAAGCATTTTTCACAAGTAACAACATCAATAGCACAGCAGAAGCCTTTGTCAATAAAGTCCCCCATAAAACACATGTTCACTGGTCCTTCTTGTCCGTCGCCGGTTTCCTCATACTTACCTGAAAAATAAACATGAAAAGGATGAGTATAAAAATACCCAGTAAGGAATCCACTACTAGGTCCACTAGGTTAACTGTTAACTTCCTATTAAACTGCACTTTACAATCTTAGTCCCAAAAACATCTAATGTTCCACCTACCGAGTACAACATGGCTAATAGATAAAGTTAACAGCTAC
>JBBPDJ010036796.1:0-13816 GCA_037974625.1 Cucumis cinereus | reverse complement strand
TAATTGTTTATTAATAACGGTCAACGGTTTACATTTACTATCTACGAGTTTTAGGACATAAAACCCAACACTTATATCCTTAACGTTTTGAACTGTTTCTTAGACAAGTGAACCCCGTGTGTGAAAGATAATAAATCCTTCATAGAGTTCTGCATCAAATATCGAACCAACATTTTGTCGATATAGGTTGTTTGAGACAGTGCAACGTTTTGTTTTTATGGTTCCTTATGATTTGCATCCCAATAACAAACTGCCACTCTCCCAAATCTTTCATTTGGAATTGGATTGCTAGCTAGGTTTTAACGTCAGTTAGGTATCCTACTTCATTTCCAATAAGAAGGATATTGTCCACATAAAGTACTAGAAAGCTACTTTACCTTTGTTGATTTTCTTGTATACACAAGGCTCATCAACGGTTTGGTCAAAACCATAAGATTTGATTGTTGAATCAAATCTAATGTTCCAAGATTTGGATGTTTGCTTCAACCCATAAATGGATCGATTCAGCTTGCAAACTTTTTACTCTTGACCTTGAGTTATGAACCCCTCAGGCTAAGAAATAACGGTAGTCTCTTCAAAATTGTCATTCAAAAAGCAGTCTTGACATCCATTTACCATATTTCATAATCATAAAATGTGGCTAGAGACAAAAGAATACTTATAGACTTTAATATAGCAACAGAGAAAAAACTTTTCTCATAGTCAACCCTTTCCCTTTTGGTATAACCTTTTGCTACAAGCCTAACTCAGAAGGTTTGTATCTTCCCAGTTAAATCTCTCCTTCTCTTATAGATCCATTTGCAACCTATGGGTTTCACTTCTTCAGGTAGATGTACAAGCTCTCACACTAAATTGAAGTACATAGACTCTATTTCAAGGTCCATGGCTTTCACCCATTGGTCCTTGTCTACATTATTTATTACCTGTTTAAAGGACAATGGATCCTCAATGCCATCATCTGGTATGACAACCTGAGTTTCAGTTAAAGTCAAGTAACGATTATGTTGTGATACAATCCTCCCACTGCGTCGAGGCACTCTCAACGATGGAGAAGGATGAGACTCAACTGATTTGTTCGTTTCATCAACTCTTGATGAGAGACCAACTTGATGAAGATCAGTAGCTTCATTTAAATTTGCGTCGTGGTTTATGTTCTCTCATGTGGTCTTCTTCCAAAAAGGTGACATTTATCGATACAAACACTTTGCTTTCTTGTGGATCGAAGTATAAACCACCTTTTGTTTCTTTAGGGTAACCAACAAATTAGCATAACCTTGAAACAAGGTTCCAACTTCTTGGAATTTGTCACTAAACCCTAAACCCTAAACCCTAAACACTTTTTGAGGAAACATTATACAATATGTGAACTGCAGTCTCTACTGCATACCCTCAAACCAAGGTAGGAAATTGAGCATAGCTCATCATAGATCGAATAATGTCTAACAAAGTTCCATTTGTTCTTTGTGAAACACCATTTTATTGAGGTGTACCAGGTGTTGAGAGTTGGACTTAGATTCCATGTTTTATCTATAGTTCTGGAATCTCAAATCCATGTACTCACCACTTCGATAAAATCAAGTATTTTAATCCTTTTACTTAATACATTTTCAATCTCAGTCTTAAACTCCTTAAACTTTTCAAGAACTTCAAACTTATGTTCCATTAGGTATAAATAAACATAAATTGAATAATCATCTATAAAAGAGATGAAGTATTCAAAACCTCCTTGAACTTTTACGTTCATCGGACCACAAAGATCTGACTGTAGAAGTTCTAAGGGTTCTTTGGCTCTATAACCTTTTTTAGTAAAATGTCTTTTAGTTATTTTTCCTTCTAGACATTACTTACATGGAGGTAATGAATTATCTTCTAACTCATTTAGAAGCCCATTCTTAACCAATCTCCTGATCCTATCGAGATTAATAATATTAAATGCCAAAGATAGGTATTGTAATTTGGAGAAATTCTTTGCCTTTTATTTTGAGTATTAGCAGGTTTAAATATCCCATGGTTTAAAATTGCTTTTGCTTCATGCGGTCTTAATACATACAAGTTGTTTTTTAATTTAGCTGAACAAATATGTACATCATTATTAAAAAGAACGCTTCATATATAGAGAAAGAAATTGAATACATCAGTTCAAGTAAACAAGAAATAGATACTAAGTTTCTTTTAATCTTAGGAACTATTTAAAAGTTTTTTAAAAGCAAGTATCTGCTTCTAAAAAACAACTTCGCATCTCTCACTGCACGAGCTGAAATGACGTCTCTCGTTCCAACATTGAGCGTCATTTCATCCTCCTCAAGCTGCTGGAAAGAACTAGTTTTCTGTAGAGAAGAACAAACATGGTTAGTGGCTTCTAATTCCAGTATCTACGCATTTTGGCCATTTTCCACTAAACAAATTTCTTAGACAAGCAAATCATATTTATCTTGCTTATTTTTCTCAGCAAGGTACTTGGGGCAATTCCTCTTCCAATGTTCATTGAAATTGTAATAGAAGTACTTCCCTTTGGCAACTACATTAGCTCTTTCCTTGTCTTTTGCAGCAGCAACAGGACCATTCCCCTTTCCTCCTTTATTCTACTAGATTTTTTTGGACAAAAAAGATGAAGGTACAAACTTGGCTCAAGAGGATGAAACCTTCTGAAACCTCATGGAATAGGCAACATTTGTTTTTTCTTCTTTCTGTCCCTCATTTTTTATAAGAGACTGAAAAATATGCAACTTATTAATGAAGGTAGTCAAGTTGTACTCTATCTTGTTCATAACCGCACTGCAAAATTGAAGAAATCTCTTCGAAAGAGATTTCATGATAAAGAACACTTAACTGTGCTCGTCAATGATCACCTCTTTCATATCTGGCACATTGAAGTGAACCATCATGTCGAGAACATGTTCTCTAACAAATTGACCCTCCGTCATACATGCATTATAAAAGTATTTAATGGCCTCATGCCAGATCTGAGAGGAAAAGGTTGTCCAAACATCTCCCAAAGGAAATTCAATGTCTGGCGTGCACTGACCATGGACTCATGCTCCTTGCTAAGTACGTCAAACATACTGACCAAGATATAGACGCAAACTCATTAGCCTTTGTCCAACGGTCATATGCCATCCATCTCCCTAGCACTCTTCAGCCACTACGTCCCAGCTAAAAACCACACGCCACTGCACCGCTCGTTCGCGTCCTTTAGTCCAATTTCGTTCGATGTCGAGTCGGTTGCATCGTTCAATTTCACGTTGACGTCGAACCGAATCTACGCACCGGGCACCTCCTTCAGCCAAGCGCCAACCCGTGTGTTACTCGTCTGTGCCTAGTTCGTGCAGTCAGCTCACACCGAGCCACCGTGCTTTGTTTCAGTCACCCCTGTCTGCCACCGTCGATAGGTTGTTGAGTGAGTTTTTGTTGGTGGCTATTATTTTAATTGAGTTTTCAATTGAGATTTTTGGTTGGGTTTGTTGGTAAAAGTTAGATGTTTTAATTGGGTTTTGGTTACCTAATAAAGACTAAATTAAGGACTTATTTTTGAAATTTAACGAAGAGTTTCCCTGATTTTGAAGGTTCTTTTGGAATAATTTTTGGGTATTTGATATAGGTTTCAAATACCCATTGGAGTTTTATTTGAGAGTTTCTACCATAGTTGATTTGTAAAGAGTTGATTCGTTGAATTCTCTACGAATTGGATTGGAATTTCGATAGAGATTGGTAAGTTGATTAAAGAACCAAATTGAAGGTTTAAGGTTAAGTTTGATTAATAATTTTTATGAAAAAATTATTAGTTAAATTGTTATGTTCATGGATCAATTTGAGGGAGAAACTCAAGCCAAAGAGTTAACGACACTTGAGGTAAGGGACGTACTACTGGATCCTCGACAGTAATAAGCATATTTATGTGATAGTAAAATTATTTATGTGACATCTGAAGATTATTTATGTGACTTTTGAGTTGCTTGATTATTTAATAAGATGAATTAACTGATTAGGTGATGAGTTCAAGTTATTTTAATTAATAATTTTAATAGAAAATTATTAGTTAAAAATGGATGTGTAAGGGATACTCTTCCTGAATTCACGACCTTAGGTAACATAAGGTCATTGGACTGGTTGCTTGTTGGAAGGGTTTGGTGATAATTTGACTTGTAGTTTCTATGTGTGCCTTGTGTTACGAGTTAGATGGATATGACTTATGTTTGTTGGATATGTCTTATATTGTCTGTTATATTTTATGGTTGTTATGAAAAACTGTACAATATGACAAGTATGGAATGTGTGTGGAACTGTGCATGTAATAGCTAAGCATGTTTGTGACTGATATGCTTTTGGATTGTGGTCACTATTATCTCTACTATTAGCCATATTATACTACGTATGTGGGACAGGACTATGTGGCATGTGTCCCGACGATACAATAGGCTATTTTTGCATGTGTTCCCACAGATTCGCTAGGATGACCTTTGCATTTGAACTAATATGGGTGTTCCTACCGAATCATTAGACTGTATGACACAGGATATAGGTTTAAAAAAGGGATTAACGGTCCAATATGGAATATGTGTTGATATTGTTATGAATGTTTATGGCTGCTTATGATGATTTTGGATTATGGTAGTTGTTAACTCTACTATTAGTTGTATTGTACTCCGTATGTGGGACGTGTTTACTACTGTGTGACATGTGTCTCGACGATACACTAGGTTATTTTTGCATGTGGTCCCACAGACTCGCTAGGATTATCTTTGTATTTGGACTGATATGGGTGCTCCTACCAAGTCATTAGACTGTGTGGCACAAAGTATAGGTTCAATAGGGGATTAACACTCCAGTATGAAATATGTGCTGATACTGTTATGAATGTTTATGGCTGCTTATGATGATTTTGGATTATGGTAGCTGTTAACTCTACTACTAGCCATATTTTACTCCGTATGTGGGACGAATTCACTACTGTGTGATATGTGTTTCGACGATACACTAGGTTGTTTTTGCATGTGTTTCCACGGACTTGCTTGGAGGACCCTTGCGTTTGGGCTGATATGGACGTTCCAACCAAGTCATTAGATTGTGTGGCATGGGGCATAGGCTTAATAGGGAGTTAACAGTCACCTAGTGAGCTCGATGATATGTCTTGTGATAAACTGACTGTTTTTGATTTATGTGATAAGCAGGTTATTAAGTATCTATGCATAACTCATATGTCAAGTTGAACTGTGTGGTATGCTGACATGATTTATGTGATAACCCTGTGCGATAAGTTGAACTGTGTGGTATCAATGTTAGGATCAAATTAACCTTTGAATTGTTTCTTGTTATATTTTTATGGTTTGTTATGGAGAAACCACAAAGTATGACAAATAGGGAATGCGAATGGAATAGTTAACTGCTAGTGATGGTTATGTGGTGAGTTAACTAAATGGATTAGTTAACTGTTAGTGATGGTTATGTGAGTAGTTAACTGAATGGATTAGTTAATTGTTAGTGGTGATTATATGATGAGTTAATTAAATGGCTTAGTTAACTGCTGGTGATGGTTATGTGTTGAGTTAACCGAATGGACTAACTTCTGAGTTAGCTGTTGGTGATGGATTAACTATGTTGAGATGAACTGAATGGCTGTGTGACAATCTGTTAGGGCGGTTTTCTATGAAAAAACCAATGAGGTTTTTTGGCGATGGGTCTTTATGGTTTGCTATGAAAAAGCTGTAAAGCAGGATAAAGGTGGGGTGATTGTGAATATCATTGTTGAATTAAATTGCATATGTGTGCTTATGAATGTTTTGGACTAAAATTGCATGTTTTGGGACTATGGTAGCTGTTAACTTTTCTTTAGCCATGTTGTACCTCGTATGTGGGACGTGTTCACTAGACTATTATTGCATGTGTCCCAACGATACACTAGACTATTTTTGCATGTGTTCCCATAGATTTGCTAGGAGGACATTTGCGTTTGGGCTGATATGGGTGTTCCTACCAAATCACTAGACTGTGTGACACGGGGTATAGATTTAATAGGAAGTTAACACTTCACCTAGTGGATCCAGTAGTGGGTCCCTTACTGGGTATTTTTATACTCACCCTTTTCATGTTTATGTTTCAGGTATGAAAGAGAATCGATGAAGGACAAGAAGAACCAATGACGATGCCATCGGGGCCTATATTGACTAATGCTTCTACTCCAATCTTCATGATTTTATGTTTTCTAGATTTATGAACAGTTTTTAGTTTTCTTTTCTTATGAAAGTTGCATGTTTTTACTTAGGACCCGGACATTGGTTTGTTTATTTGGTTTTTTTGTATAAAAATGATTTTGACGCTTCTTTTTAATTTCTTTAACAAAATGATTTGAAATTTTCATGAGCTTGGTTTGAATTCTTGTTTTTATTTAAGAAACGACTTTGGGTTAAGGTTGAAAATTCGAGGCATTACATTGGCCCTTCGAAGGGATGGTCGCTCCAGGATAACAGGCAGGTTGATCTAAGAAATTTCACGGTGCAACCTAATGGAGGAGGCCGTAGGATACATTGACATGCGTCCTTCTCACAGTTACTATGAACATTTTCCCTATTCACCTTGCTATTGATCCATACAAACACTTGCCGAAGGGAGGCGGCGTCCAGAGCGACACGAACCCGAGTATGAATCTCACCTTTGAACTCTTAGGGATATGAAAATTAAAAATCGATATATCATATATACCATTTTTCTTCCACTAAAATGTTCTATTCATTTAGGGTTGTTATACTTAGCTAAATTCTTGCTAAATGAATCTAACTAAGTCTATTCCTATTATAACTCTTATAATAAAACTTTACTCCAAAGTTTCTAGGTATATTAAACCATTTAATTTACCTAGTGACATCTTACGCTAATAAAAATAAGGTTAATTCAATGTCGGTTTCGAGTCAGTTTTCAGGTAGGAGGTGTTCCATAAACCGTCAACTTAAGTACCCCCAGCCTTAGACAGAACTTAACCAGTGGAGTTCCTTTATAATCTTAAATCCTATTTATCCCACTTAGTTTCATTAAACTAAAATAAGACATAATTTTAATCTTATTAGAACTAATGTGATCTTAGGTCTATTTAATTTTAAACATTTTAAAATTAAATCAAATTATCCTAAGATCATATGTTTGCATGCTACTCTTTATTATAGGTTGACGGTTTCTAATTATCAAATTTTATAACTCTTATAAAATTTATTAATTGGTTCTATAATCATGCATACTAATGTTTAATTAAAAATAATCAAATTATAATTAATTAAAATAAACCATATTACATGTAAATCATAATTTTAATATAACTATTATATTAAACTGTAAATGTTTCATGCTCAAGTATATTGATTTTAACTTTAATCAATATAACACTTACATTAAAAAAGATCATGAAAACCATACAAGCATATACATGACATTAATTAAATATAACAATTTATATTTATCTAAGTAATGTCATGCATCATATTTGTCCAATTTTCATATATTTAATATATCTAAATAAGTTAAATAACTCATGAAATTAATTATCATGCATTAATATCATACATTATAACAATTATGAATTTGGTACCATTTTTCTCAGTAAAACACCACAAATCTAAATTTGAACTCTAAATTACAAGATTTACAAAATAAAAATGTCCAAAAGCTTAGGACCTTTACATTTGATCGTATCGAAAGCAGTAAATCTATGGTCAAAATATAGCAAACATTCAATTGCATAATCGACGTTCATAATGCAGTAATCTCACCAAACCAATGCAAATTTTGAAAATTCCAAATTAAAAATAAAGATGGCTCTGATACCGATTGAAGGGATAAAAGCCTTACGCGGTGAAAA
Source organism: Cucumis cinereus (assembly GCA_037974625.1). Classification (NCBI taxonomy): domain Eukaryota; kingdom Viridiplantae; phylum Streptophyta; class Magnoliopsida; order Cucurbitales; family Cucurbitaceae; genus Cucumis; species Cucumis cinereus. The sequence continues at coordinate 5,973 of JBBPDJ010036796.1, read as the reverse complement.
ATATTTACCAAACCATTACTCAAATTAATTGGAAAATTAAAAATACCAATAACATTGGCAATAATAAATTTACTATAAAATTAGTTCAGGTTAATCATGCTTCTAGAAAATTAAAAGTAGATTACAAAGAGAAATTGAAACTTACTCTCGTTGTCGTCTCTGTATCTACCAATCACCAAATTAGAGCCACCACCACTTGGAAATTTTACTATTCTCTGAGTAATGGAGACTTAAGGTTTGTGGGATCCTTTTGAAATTTGAGAATTATGAAGAAAAAATACTAATAGCAAAATTGAGAGAATCTCTTTTGTTCGTCATTCTACACACAACTACAAAATTGTTCTCCTTTTAGTGAAGAAGAGGAGGTTCGAGAGAAATGAGGTAAACGTGGGATGATCCCACATTACCTTAAAAATAACTCACTTTAGGGAGTTATTTAATTTAATTTAAATTTAAATTTAAATTAAATTAATGTTAATATTAAAATAATTAATTAATAAATAAATCGAATAATTAATTAAATCATAATTAATTAATATTTTATTTAAATCATATTTAAATGAAAATATCTCACATAACCTGTACTTTTAATTTCATTAATTTATTAAATTAAATTAAACTATAATTAATTCTCCAATTAATTAATTACTAATTAAATATCTTATATTTAATTTAATTCAGATTTGAATCATATTCACATCTAACATTCTCTCATAACCTATAGTTTTAATATGTCTCATATACACATTAATTTTTAATCTATAATTTTAATATAAATCTAATTCACATTAAATTAATATTTGAATTTATTCAAATATTTTATTCTCTCATAAATTAATTTTGAATCACATCCAAAATAAAATTTATATTATAATATTTAATTAAAATATAAACTTTATATTATAATGTATCACCATACATTATATTAATTCCCTAAGTCAATTTGAACATTTCAAATTATATCCAAGATATATTAACCTCATTACCCATTACGAGCTAGGAAGGGGACCTAATGGACCTATAAATCAGAAGCTCCAACGATATAAGATTAATTGGCTATGCTCATTAACCATAATAATCAATATCGTTCACTTTGTGTACAATCCACTAAAGACTCGTAGTTGAACTCTTCGGACTGTAGATATATTTTTGTGTCCACTGATATAGACCAATAACAGCAAGTTAGTCCTTCATAAGTGTCTGTAACACTAGCTGGGTCAAATTATCGTTTTATCTATGGGTTACTTCTTAGTCCTTAAATACCAATGCTCTTCTAATGAACAACTTGTTTATGGTCCAACCAATAAACAAAAATACTTTTCATGCCATAGAGAGGGTAGGACCCTTTGTTCAAGTTTCGGACACCATATAAGGAAACACTCATCTACTTACCCTAAAGTCGGTAAAGAGTGAATTCCATCTTTTGTGATTATGTTTCCAACTTTCCATTAGGTCTTGTCCCCAAAATGGTAGGCTTATTGAGTTGGCAATCTGACCACTCTCACCCGTACAAATCAAAGGACAACTCCTCGTGAACAGGAGATCATAATACCCTTAGGACTAAGACTAAGTTGCGTAGATCAACGGAGTTACATCTAGTAGTTACTATTTCGTGGTTCAATCTTATGCAAACTCATTGCACAAGATACCCCCACTCATATGTCACCTACATGTACACATTGGATCATTGTGTTTGTATCAGATGCAAAGTAGGTCGTACGCATAGTGTTACCAAGATAAGGTACCCAACCTTATTTCTAGACTACAAACCCTTTAAGTTGTATCTTAAATGTTGATCACAGTATCTCTCCACATACAGTTCAAGACTCATAAAGCAGCTTAGGATACTAGTTTATTAGATTTGGGTTACTAAGACAAAACTAATAAAATAATCAATAACTCTTTATTGAAATTTGAATAATAACTCTTTATTAATAACGGTCAATAGATTACATTTACTACCTACGAGTTTTAGGACATAAAACCCAACATTTTTTTATAAAATCTTGTAATATCTTCCTCAATTTTTGATTGATTTTTTTCTTAGTATTTGATACATTTGTTAGCCTATAATCTTTTGATCTAAAGTTTTTTAAGAGGACACACAAAAATTTGTTAAAAAATTAAGAGCAAAAATAAACCCTGTAGATATTTTTTATACAACCACACAAAAAAGAAAAATCTAGAAACAAGATGGTGAGATTTTTACAGACAACTCTGAAGAGGAAACCCTAAAAGAAGGTAAGCTTGTTGAAACCTCTCAACAATTAGAAAATCTAACACCAAAAAGAATCCAAGCTTTTAGTTGGAGGTTGCATTTGGTAGGGCTTTTTCTCCCAAGGATCCGCACCTCACACAACGAGTGATTCCTTGCTCGGATTCCAAACCTTCAATCTTTTTATTCTCTTTTAGATCTAAAAAAAGAAAAAAGAAAAAAAAAAAAAAGAGAAAGCAAAGGTTATAAAGAAAATTTATCTTTATTGCATTATTTCTTTATTTTTTTAATGTTTATTTTATCATGTGATATTCATCCATTTCTATGCATTTTTCTTTAGATCTATTGTATAATTGTTTGGTTTGTGCTTTTTAATTTTGTTACTGTTTCATCTTTCATATTCACTTGGTTGTTTAATTTTCTTAAACTAAAATGTGTAGTGAAAGAAAGAAAAATGGAAAGAAAATACCTAGAAGATTGGAGAAAACTTCTCTTTGATTGCTTTAGAACAAATTTGTTTTTGGTATAAAAAATGGTGAGAGGAAGTTTGAAGAAGAGAAGAACAAGGTTTGAAAAGTGGGTCGAAGAAGCACACTAAAAAGAAAATTAAATAGTTAAATAATTGTGTTAGTTCTATTGTCATTGTTATTATTATCGTTAAAGGAAAAAGTAAGAACTGATGTCTTCCGCATCCAAAATTTACTTATTTATTTTTATTATTCACTCCCATTCAATAGAAACATTTGTGTCATTTTGAGGTTTGTATCCACTACTAGAAAATTGAAGCCCAACGACATTTAATAAATGTTACTGAAGCCCAACGACATTTAATAAATGTTACGAACAATTTTCTTAACACATATTTTGCATCCTTGAAGCCCTTGTAAGGATAAAGTCATTGATGACACATTGGAAAAAATGTCGTTAAAATTGATAATATGACATTTATTTAATGTTGTTAATGAAGTTATCTTGACATTTAGCAACTATAAGTGTTAACTAGACTTCGATACAACATAATTATCATTGTTTAGGTCCAAATTGGTTTGTTCGTGTAACGTGTTCCTAGTTGACAACATTTTTTAGTGTCATTAATTAACATCTAATAACAATTAATCACTGTCTACACATAAATTTTCCATAACAATTTTGTGGTGTTACAATTGGTTATACGCTGTTTTAACACAAAATTGGTACAAATATAAATTTATACTTTTTATATATGAGAATAAAGTTTAGCACTTTTACAAAGAAATAAAATACAAGAAAACTATCGAACATCCCAAAAGAGGCAAACTACTAACCAAAACTTGGTAAAAAATTTACAAAGAAACTAAATACAAGTCCCAAATAACTACATTACAACAAGTTTTGTCATCAACCAAACATCAATTACTTGCTTGGTAGCTTCATGACTTCAATGGATTCGTGCAAGACATAGTAAAAACACAATATTCATTTTAGAGTTCAACTCAAAGTTTAAAGATGAATTAAAGCTATTAAAGAGAGTAACACAGTCCACCAACTAAAGAAAACATGTAATCTATATAAAAAGTTCCTAGAGAAGAATAACACATAAAACTGTGAACACTTGAAATTCAAAACAACAACATTAGAGTCTAAGACTGGTTAGATCAAAAGTTACAAAAACAATTCTAGAAAGCATTTCACATCCTTTTAAAAGAAGACAAAGGTCCTAGTAAAAGAACAAATATTCATCTTAGAGTTCAATTAACACATCACTAATTAAGAAAGAGTTTAAAGTAGTTCACACATATAACACACCTTAACCTCTAATACTAAGACAAACACAATATAAATAGTAATATTACTCTTACCTTAGTAAAAAAAAGTCAGAGTGTTTAGCATCTAAGAACACTATAATTCTGCGACAAGCTACAATACAATATTCTACAAATTGAAACAATTAATGACATATGTTAGCACCTAAGAACCATTCATACTTTAGTTCAACACAATGTCACCCAAACATATCAAACAAATGAGCCCAATTGGTAACTAGATAAGTATTAGAGAGTAGATCACTATATATCTGCTTATAGTTCAACTCAATGTACTAATGTCAACGATGCTCACAATAAATTTATTTAACTTTTTTCACCCACCCGTCCAAAGAGCCTTTGTAACTAAAATTCCAATTCTATATAACAACTTCTTAATTACATTTCAACATGATTTATCAAACTAACAAACATCTATATAATTTATCAATACAACTAATATATGACTACCATAACTGTAGGAGAATCATAACACTTCAACACTTAATCTAATTCAGCACTTTAAAACTAACGTTTTAGAAAGTACGTTTTATAAATATTACCGTTCACCAAACTAAGAGGGTAATGATTGAGGATTAACTAACAAAGATGGATGTGAACATGAAAAACCTGCAAGAGAAAAAAAGAATGTTGAAGTTAAAGTTAAAAGTTTTCAAATAAGTGTCTAAGTCACACTTTGACTTTGAAAACAACATAAAAAGGTGGACAACCATGTAGAAATATCAGACTTTGACTACAAGTAAATGATTATTGGAGTAGTTACATTGTTACAATTTAATCCACTCCAAGAGTATTCCATTGGCACAGAAAGTTACTTACCAATAATTAAAGCTCAGATAACGATTATGCAAACAACTAAGTCTCCCACAAAAGCTTCAATTAAAACCTACAACATGACCCAAATTCAAATTCAACCTTTAGGACCTAATTCTAAAAATATGAAGTAAACCAAGAACTTTAGAAATTTACCCAAAAATATTTCAGTACGTAGTCACCTTCCAACCTTGATTGGCAACGCTTAACAAATCTTTACCTAAATATTTGTTATTAACATGCTATGCCTTCAATTCTTCAAAATCAGCATGATTCCAAACAAGCAAATTTTAAGGTTTAGACTAAACATACAACTAAATTAACCATCCATATATCTCTTAAATCTTAACTACTTACCGAAAGTCGCCGAAAATGGCCTTTAAAGATGTTGTACTGTCCACTTTCATCTCCAAAACTCCTCCAAAATCTCCGATTGAACCTCCATTACAAAGATTAAAATAATAGTTGGGCAACCATCCATTGATACTCAAAATATTTGAAGACCCAAAACAAAATTTCAACTTAGAAACCTCCAAATGATTACCCAAAATATAGTTTTAACCAAAATCACTACATAACCTCTCACACAAATTTGAACTTATGCGTAAACCAAAAAATTAAGGATTCCAGAATCCAAATTGCAGCAACATTATTACTCAAACCAAAAGGATCTGAACTCATAGAACTTACCAAAATTGACGGAACAACTCTTGATCTCGCCAGACAACATCCTAAAAACTTTAAAATTCCTCCAAAGCTTAAATCCAACACTAAAACACAATGGGCATAAACCACTTTGAGTCAGAAGTTAATGAGTATTCTAAAATCTCCAAGAAAATACCCAAATATAAAAGGGTAACCAAAATTTTCGAGAAAACACATCAGGCTTACCCAAGACCTTACCAAACTCCTAGATCTAGACAAGCTCACAGCGACAACACTCGACATAGGTCGGCGAAGGACCTCCAAACAGCCGTAACTTTTGGATATTATTAGTGAAAGAAAGTGAAACTTTGGTTTGAAACTTAAGATTGGATTTAATTGTGTAATTAAATTCATTTGTTAGAAACTTCAAATTGAATTGAAACCATCAAATTAAGATGTTGTTTCATCTTCAATTTGATAAGTTATAACCTAAATTGA
>JBBPDJ010036795.1:53288-66342 GCA_037974625.1 Cucumis cinereus | reverse complement strand
TTTCTTTACAGTTATATTGTTGTTGGTTTCTTTTATTATTAACGATTTTGGTTAGAAAACTATTTTAGGGATCCCGTCTAGGTTCTTTTCCTTATTTTTCCTTATTGGTTGATTTAAACGTTTGGAACCCTTTGTTACTACACTTGGATTTATTTAAAATGTTTGTTTAGTTTTGTCTTTGTCTTTAAAAATGAATTTAAATGATTTTTACTTAAGTAACGACCTTGGGTTAAGGTTTGAAAATCCGGGGCGTTACAATAGGTTGCCCCCTTGAAGAGACGACGATTCTGCTTCACACACCGAATCAAACATATAAATGAATTGAACACTTATATTTATAGAAGATGCTTGATATGGTCAACCTCTGGTAGGATTTTAATTTAAATGACATACTTTATATAACATTCATTATATCGATTTAAATCATAGATATCATGCATATTTAAATTAAATAAAGATTAAATTATAAAAAAAATATCCCTCAAGTTTGCACTTTGTGTCAAGAATACCTTTAAATTTTCAAAAAAGTTAATAACAGCCTCAAATTTACAATAAAGAAGGTTAAAAAAATACTCAGGAGGAAGTCAATTAACATTTACATTAAAAAATTTAAAGATGATCCTTTTCATGCATATAATTAGAAATTTTACAAAAATTTAAAATAAATAAAATAATAGGATTAACAAGGTTAGACATTCCTAGAAAATCAAATACCATTTAAAATCCTAGATTTTAGAAACAATTAAGAGAAAATGAATATAATAAAAACAAAAAGAAAAAAAAAACAACAGTTAGGTTACTATTAGTTGTGATTACGGACATACATGAACTCAAATTGACAATTAACAATACATTTAAAAGTAAAGTCTTCACGCATATAATTAGAAATTATCCTAATTAAATTAAATAATTAAGTTAATCTCTTTATCATAATTTATAATTAAATTAAGTAGAATAACAGGTATCACTAACTTTTGACAACCCTAAATAATCAAACATTTAAAACTCTACATTTTAGAAAAGTTTAAGAGAACCAAAGAAATAATAAAAGAAAAAAAACCCAACAATTAGCTCCAACTTAGTTGGGATTACGAACAAAAAAGAAATCAAATCAACGATCAACAAACATTGGAAAGTAAACATGATTTCTTCATCCATATAATTAGTTATTAAACTAACAATTTACATATAACAATTATATTTAAATAAAACAGAATCACATGCGTATAAATGAAAATGCATGATATATTTATCCTACATTACAATTTTGTTCTAAATGTAATATAAATGAATATAGCACATATTTAAAGAAAAGACATGATATGTTTATGATATGATTTTAATCTAAATAAAATAGAAAGGTTGACGGAATTTTGGCATTGCTAGAAATTCAATTTATATCTAAAACCCTAGATTTTAAAAAGTTTAGGAGATAAAAGAAAAAAAAAAACTCAAAAGAAAAATGAAACAAAAATTTGCTTCTGTTTGTAGATTACCAACAAACAAAAGCACAAAACAACCATTAACATTTACATTGAAAATTAAATAGAATCTCTTCACACATATAATTGAAAAATACCTCTGGGATCAACATCTTCTGGCCTCAAAAGACTGAGAAATACCTCTAGGATCAACATCTTTGTGAAATTGGCATTTCAGCTAATAAAAAAGCCGATGTATTATAGTAAAAAATAAAAGCATATAAATAACTATAATAAATGAGGTCTACCATCTTTAGGAAAATTATTTCCAAGACAATTTGAAGATGCAGTTCCGTTGGCATCAAACAATTTCTGGACAAAGAAAAAAAACAAAAAACAAAATTAAACATGAAATTAAAAACAAGCTACTAGAACAAACAATTAAATTATTCGAACTCAAATACTAGGTTTAGAAGAATGTGCAACCTGAATGCTAAAAACACAAGGGGGCTGCGTACTAAGTTGCTTCAATCGCTGTTCCTTGGAACGCAAACGTGATTGGAACGAGGTAGGAACCTGAGAAACAGGAAGCTTTCCTGCTTCTCTAGAAACTAATTTTGGCATTCCTAGAAATTCAATCAATATCTAAAACCCTAGAATTTTAATCTAAATGTGATATAAATGAATATAGCACAGATTTAAAGAAAATACATGATATGCTTAACCTATGATATGATTTTAATCTGAATATTATACCACATTCATTAATGATTTAGATCATATCTCATGCATAATTTATCTAAATAAAATATTAGGGTTGACCGAATTTTGGCATTTCTACAAATTCAATCAATATCTAAAACTCTAGATTTTAGAAAAGTTTAGGGGATGAAACAAAACTTTGTCTTCTGTTAGGAGATTATAAACAAACCAAAACCCAAAACAACAATAACCTTTACATTGAAAATTAAATAGAATCTCTTCACACATATAATTGGCAAATACCTATAAGATCAAAAACTTATGGCCTCAAAAGACTGAGAAATACCCCTAGGATAAACATCTTGGCGACATTGGATTTTCAGTCAATAAAAACCGATGTATTATTGTAATAAATAAAAACATATAAATAATAATAATAAATGAGGTCTACCTTCTTTTGGAAAATCATTTAATAGGACAATTTGAAGATGCAGTTCCGTTGGCATCAAACCATTTATGGACAAGGAAAAAAAAACAAAAAGAAAAAACAAAATTAAGCACAAAATTCAAAACAAGCTACTAGAACAAACAATTATATTATTCGAACTCAAATACCCGATTTAGAAGAATGTGCAACCTAAATGCTAAAAACACAAGGCGCTGCGCCGTAAGTTGTTTCAACCATTGTTCCTTGAAAGACAAACGTGATTGGGACAAGGTAGGAACCTGAAAAACAGGAAGCTTTCCTGCTTCTCTGGAAACTGAGTTGAGAACCATACTTCCAAAAGAACATGTCCACAGTAAATATCAAATTACAAATAAACAGTCTTGGTATTATTTCCAAAAGATCTACAAAGTCAAAGTAGTGGCTGTACTTTACGGTGCACAAATTTTGTTTTGGTTCAAACAACGAGAACCAAACGTCAAGATTCTTTTTCCTTTTATTTTAAAATAACTAAGCTTCCATCGAGAAAAAATGAAAGAAAAAAGGGCACGTAAAAAAAACCTCACAGAATGGGAGCCAACCTACAAGAAGGGGCATCTAAGTAAGCATGTAGCCTGTAGAAACATGCTACCAACAATGAAGGAGGCAGAAGCACTTAGCTTCAACTAAACAAAGCATTATGGTTCTCAGATTGTTCTTTATTTTCTATTTTGCAGGATCAAATTTTAAAACGGTTTTCTCTTTATGAAGAACCAAAAACTTTCATTGAGAAAAATTGGACAATACGAAGTCATAAAAAATCCAAGCCCACATCATATCCAATAAAAAATAATGGTCCAATTAAGTCAAATTTTGGCTAAAGAATATTTGCAAAAGGTATTCAAAATTGATGCCCAAAAGAAGACGTGAAACTTTACCAAAGACCAAACAACACTAGGATCACTCTTTGTCCCTCTAAAACCTTTGTTATTCTCTCCCCACAAATCTCATACTAAATCATACACCTAGAAATCCAAAGAAAACGAACCTTCTCACTAAAAACCAGATGGGGGAGGAACTGAACTTTCCAATAGCCTTCTTTGCTTTTATTACCTTCCGCTTGGATCGCGAACAACCGATCTTGGCTGGCTGGCCAGTGAACTATTGGCACTCCTTTGATGAGCCAACATGAAACCATAGGAACCTAGGCTATTTTTCTATTGACTACTATCAAAACAATACACCGTGGATACCTAAGAAGCTTAAAAAAGAATATATACGTCCAAAATATATGATTAAGCTCTTGGCTTATAGAGAACGCACCACATTACCTAGGAGTTTTGCTAAGAACAACAACTTTCATTAAGAAAATACGAAAATACATGGACATACAAAAAATCAAGCCCACAAAATACAAGGGACCCTGCAAGAAAAGGACACCAACCATTAAAAATCTTGTCTAAAAGATAATTACAAAAAGTTTTCGAAATCAAAGCCCAATGAGAAACTTTTAGCTCAATCCATGGGATTGATGTTTTCTATCATAACCAACCAATGGACAAACAAGAATAACGCAAAACGTTGATTAAACACCTACAAAATTAAAAAGAATCTCTTCGAGCATATAATTAGATGATCCTAACAATTTAAATATAATAATTATATTCAAACAAAACATTATCTGTATATGCATATAAATGAATATAAATATAATACTTATATTTAATTAAAAAGCATGATATGCTTAACCTATGGAAGGATTTTAATCTAAATAACATACTATATGCCACCTTCATTAATTCAATTTAAATCATACATTTCATGAATAAATAAATTAAAAAAATTGTAGTGTTGACCGAGTCTTGAAATAATGAACCATGGATATTAGAAAAATTTAAGAGAAAAATACTAAAAACAAAAACAAAGAAACAAAAAAATCATGTTTTCTTTCGTAGAGATTATGGACAAACAAGCGCTCAAAACCACCATTACCATTTTGTCTGGGTGCACATGGCAGTCCAAGAAAGCCCCATACTCACATTCAAAAATTAAAATAAAAAATCTCTTCAAGCATATAGTTAGAATTATTCTAACAATTTAAATCTAACAATTGAATTTTAATAAAAGAGAATCTTGCAATACATATAGATAATCATAACACTTATTTTTAAAAAACAAAATTGCATAATTAATTCAATTTAAGTAAATCAAATAAAATAGCAGGGTTGATCTAATTTTGGTATTCCTAGAAAATCAAATAAAATCTAACCCTAAGAATTTAAGAGAAAAATAATAAAACTAAAAAAAAAAAAAACAAAATTTGCTTCATTTTGCATTGTATTTAAATAAAACAGAATCCTAACATGCATATAGTGAATATAGCGCATATATTTAAAGAAAATACATAATATGCTTATCCTCTGATATGATTTTGATCTAAATAGTATACCACGTTCAATATGATTTAAATCAAATATCTCATGGATAATTTATCAAAATAAAATAGCAAGGTTGACCAAATTTTGGCATTCCTAAAAATTAGCATAATATGAAAAACCATAGATTTTAGAAAACTTTCGAGATAAAGAAAATAATAAAAACTCAAAGAAAAATGAAACAAAAATTCGCTTATGTTCAGAGAGTACAGATAAACAAAAGCTCAAAACAATATTTAACCTTTACAATCAAAATTAAATAGTTCATGCACTCTAAGATAAACATCTTCTGGCCTCGTTAAAAGATTGAGAAACAACTCTAGGATCAACATCTTTGTGAAGCCCCTTTACATTAGCATTTCAGTTAATAAAAATTGATGTATTATAGCAATAAATAAAAATATATAAATAATAATAATAAAGGTGGCCTACCTTATTTAGGAAAATTATTCCTGATGGCAATTTCAAGATGGGGTTTCTTAAGCATCAAACCATTTCCAGACAAAAAAGAGAAAAAAAGAAACTTTTAATTCAAACAAACTACTAGAACAAAGAATAACATGTTCACCTGTATTCAAAAATTCAGAGAGCAACGTGTGCACTTCCAAACCAGATTCACTTATTAAAGAGTATTAAAAAAACCCATGTAATCATATCCCTGTACCTGCATACTGTTCAGTTGGAGAATCGCCCATCTGAGTTCCACCCGTCAAAGGAAGTCGTGTTGTCCTCAAAGCTTCAATGTCAAGACCATGTTGGTTGATGACAGTCTCCACGACCCTAAATAAAACAACTTTGGTTGGAAAAACGGAAGCAAATTGATAACAACTGTAAGGGAAACAATGGTCCCTGAAGTACAGAACAATTATTCTTTACCTCAAAATTACTTGTTATGACATCACATGATCTTTGCCACTTGATTTCATGTGTTGCAGTATCTGAAACTCACACAAGGGTGAAATCATGCATATGAAAATTCATTATACCGTTGATTGAGCAAACAAAATAAAATTTAAAAGATTCCTACACACCACATAAAGGTTCATCGCCAATTTTGCTGACTCATCTCCAAAATCTTGAATAAGTTTGTGCAGAAATTTCTTGCTTCCAACTAAACATTTTCTGAAGCTTCCATCTTGTATAAGGCAGCATTCTACAATGTGAAATTTTGATAAGCACGACAACATATAAAATTGCCAACTTAATTAAAACAAATAGACAGTACAAACAACAGAGTGATGTTATTATAAATACACTAAATAACTAATGACAATTGAAAAGAAATCGGTTTCAATAGCATGAAGGGCACACAAAAATTAACTTATGATAATTGAAAAGAAATCGACTTCAATAGCAAGAAGGGCACACAAAATGGAAAGGGAAAACAAATAATACTCATAATTATCGTCCAAAACAACGATGCCAGATACTTTCATAAAACATTTCCAATAACAACACCCACAATAATATAACTACAACTAAATTACAAGCCACCACCTTTGTCAATCCAATTGAAGCATATGACACACAATAAGCTAAAACAACGTTGTAATACTGACAAAAACTAATCGAAAAACAGCAAGAAGAGGAAAAATGTTTTGTATCAAATGGGCAGTGACTTCCAAGTTGTAAAATAAATTTTATAAGAGTATTTTTTTTTTTTATATAAGAGTATAAACCTATGGTATACCACTGAAGAAGAAAATGCACACAACACCTGATTCGAGATCCACGAAGAATTGGGAGTTGATGATGAACTACATGGAGAACTCTTGTAAGATTTTGAAGAAATAATCAAGCTCTCAACATAACGATGCAACTGGCTTAGCCACCTGCTCGTTTAGTGTAGAGGACGATGCACACAACTGTGTTTGTAACTGTTGTGACTAGACAACATTACAACAGTACAAAACGAAGTTAATCAATAGTTCCTCGACATTTTTTCTTAACAAAGTATTTTTAAATTTGTTTTTAAAAACAAAAAGTGAAAGGACAAGATGTAACAACGAAATTAATAGGTGTAATGGTAGAGGTCGTATTTCACCTTTCTTCATAGTTTAAGAAAAGAATAGTTACAAATTAAAAGTTTAAGGACCGTTGTATAGTAACCTCAAAGTGGATTTTGTAAATAACTCTCAACATAAGAAGATATTGTCTACTAACTTAACATTAACCTGCTTATTAGAAAAAGAAGAAAAATTTGTACAAGGTTATTTTAAACCATAGCTATCCATTTGCATCTACAAAGGTGAGGAAGACGACATAATGCACAGAAAAATGCAAGCTGAGGAAAACTTAATAAAAGCTTCAATGTCTAAAGGTGATCACGAGGCTAAGAAATGATTTAGTACAACCACAAAATGAAAAATAGTAAAACAAAATTAAAAAGGAATTACACCTTGAAGAGTGGATCAATATCACCATCAATATCAAACAAACAAGCCACTAATGCTTCTAGAAGTCGTAGACAAAACAATTTCCTTCTGCAATTCGTAAAAACAAAGAAATATTAAATACTTCAAGTTATTAAATTTGTCAAAGGTGCTTAAGAAAAATAATTTTTTTTATTTTAAAAGCATTTTTTCCCAAGTTATTCCAAACACATTAAGAGGGAACAAACCAATTAATCTATAAGTAGACAATTAAATTTTAAAAGCATTTAGCTCTTACATAGTTGGTTTGGTTGTTACTTCAGCAATATATTGGAAGCCTTATTTGTAAATTGGGAGTTTTTCTCTCAACAAAAATTTTTTCAAGCAAGCTTTTTGCATTACAGTGGCTGAACATACTTCGTGAAGCTAGAGACGAGGGTTCTAAGGAACTAAATCGATGTCTATCAACCTTGTTCTACCCATATTCTAAGTGAGAATAAAGGCAACTGAACATTTCAAACCAATAACTCTCTCACCCTTTTTCCTCTTCCCTAGGTAGAAAAAGAGAACTGCCACGTATTTGTACAACATAGTAAAGAAATACAAGAAAACGTAAATAAATAATTTAGTACCACCAAAAACAAAAAATAATAGTAAACATAATTAAGAAGGAATTGCACCTTGGAGAGTGGATCAATATCCCCATCAATATCAAACCAACAAAATTCAGTCACGCTTTTTGATACCGTGGACAAAGCGATTTCCTTCTGCAATTCATAAAAACAAACAAAGGAGCTTAAGAAAAATCAATTTTTTGTTTTAATAGCATTTTTTCCGAAGTTATTCCAAACACATTAAAAGCGAACAGACCAATTAATCTACACGTAGACAATTGTATTTTAAAAGCATTTGGCTCTTGGGTAGATGCTTTGGTTGTTACTTCAGCACAATATTGGAAGCCTTATTTGTAAACAGGGAGTTTTTCTCTCAACAAAGAATTTTTCAAGCTAGCTTTTTGCATTACACCGGCGACCTGTACTTCGTGAAGCTAGAGACGAGGGTTCTTAGGAAATGACTAAATCAATGTCCATCTCAACCTTGTTCTACCCATATCCTAAGTGAGAATAATGGCAACCAAACATTTCAAACCAATAACTCTCTCCCCCTTTTTCCTATTTACTAGATAGAAAAAGAGAACCGCTACGTATGTCTACAAACATACAACTGCAACCTATTTCTACAATGTGGCCGTGCAAATTCTTGGCAGGCTTGTTATCCCTAGCTTTATCTGGAAACCAACCTGATAGAATGGGCATCGAAGCACAAACTTCTCAATGGAATCTAAATCCAAATCCAACGCAACATTATAGTCCTTAACCTGCAATAAACAAAACACCAAATAAGACAAAATGGCATGATACATTCAAAATGAAAATTATTTTTTTTTATTGAAATGGATACGGAATTCTTGATTAATAGATAAAAGAGTTATAAATAACTCAACGTACAAGAGAAATATACGAGTTATATAATCACAAAATTTCAAGAATGAATCAGTAGTCGCTCCCAGACATCTCAACCAGGTTTACACCCCTTAGCGGCCTCGTCATTTCCGGTAGGAAACAAAGAATAGAGAAAAAAGGAAAAAACAAAAAATCCAGAAAATAAGCCCAAATGGTGTATCTTTATCTATGTCATGGCTAGTAAAGAGTTAAGTACATCAGGGTGTAGACAAAAAAACTACAAAGTAGAGAGTAAATGACATAAATATTAATAAGCTAAGAAAATGAAAATGAATTAGCTAAGTAATGAAAATGAAATTGAATAAAGGCAACCGAACATTTCAATCCAATAACTCTCTCACCCTTTTTCCTATTCGGTGAGTAGAAAAATAGAACCGCTACGTATTTCTACAAAGTAGGCGTGCAACCAGGTTTACACCCTTTTTCCTATGAATTAGCTATTTCTTCAACGTGGCCATGCAAATTCTGGACAGAATTGTTGTCCCTAGATTTATCTAGAAACCAGAATGCTAGGCATGGAAGCACAAACTTCTCTATGGAATCTAGATCCAAATCCAATGAAGCATCATGGTCCTTAGCCTGCCATAAATAAGACACCAAATAAGAAAAAATTGCAAGATCCTTTCAAAATTCAAATGAATCAAGGCAGTTGATTATTGTACCCCTAATCCATATTCTCCGTAGCGTGGTAGCAGGAAGCTCACAAATACAAAAACTTGATGTCGGCATTCTAAATTTTTAACCCAATAGATAGGTCCTTGATAGCCTTCCTGCAACTATCGACCAGGTAATAGCTTAGAAAAGATGCAAGTAACAAGATGAATAGATAGTTTAACAAAAATATAAAAGCAGCTGATTGGTTCCTCAACATATTTTCTAAACAAAACGAGAATTGGAGTTAACAACACCTTTCCCCCCGACTCCTATTCCAAACATGCCCCAACTACTTTCTAGTATAAATTAATTTTAACTACTTTGAGTTATTATTTATTAATTAATTATATAATATTTTCGTTAAATCTAAGAATTACATTCAATTTTCCATAATAAAAACCTATCAAACAAACACAAACTTTCAACTAATACATATTAATCATCTTACATATCCAAACACAAACATTTATCTTAGCTAATTAAATTCTAGGCTTTTGCACCAATTACGTCACCAACTTAGTTGGAGGATGTTATTGTAATTCCTTTTGGTTTGGAGAGGCAAATCCTTGTCCCTTTCCCATTCACGTTGTAAAGTGGTTTTTTTTAAATGAACTGCTTGCTGTTTCTCATAAAAAGAATTAATAATAAATAAATAAATAATATGGACCCATTATATCATATCCAAAACCTAAAAAAGGAATTAGGGGTTACTTTGGGATTTCGACCTTTTCTTTTACGGCCTCTTTTGTAACTTCACACCGTACCAACGACAAGTTTTCCATTTTTTCCTATAGAAAAATAAAAAGGACAGATGACTATTGATCTTATATACTTTACTTGCTATTAGAAAATTGATGATAAGTCAAAATACATTAGAAATAGAGAATGAAAATTTGAAGTTGCACACAAACCTTTAACTTATCAAAACGAGTGATAATACGTTTTCCAGTTTTTTGTTGATGCAGTAATCAATTTTGCTCATTTAGGAGTTTTTTTTTCTGCCGATCCATTATCCATTTCTCGGACATGGCGTACTTTGGAGACATCGGCAAATCAGATGACTGACTTGCCATCATTCCATAGTATTTAAGCTGTCATTTATCCCTTCATCAATACATACCACTTTTTGCACTTTTTTGATGCATCTGGATTCAGTCTCTGGCACATGCATATTATATACAATGAAAATCCATGACATTAAATAAGAACCATTCAACTTATCTGAGTTAAAGTTCTGCAAAAAGAACTCACCATGAGATGCAAGATTTGGGATCACACTAGATCTCTAGAGGGCATTACAACATGGTACTGATCATATGTCTCAGAGATAGGCTTCCACCTAAATCACTATTGTTCCGAACAATGTGCAATTGAGCAAATACACATTCTTCCTATCAACTACCAGCTCATGCTGACTAGCAAACGCTGGTAGACTTTCCCTGCAAACCTCATCTGTGCTTCCAATTCCTGTCCAGCTAACTGTTTCAGGGTTCAATGCCTTGCTTATACCCGCTCCAGCAGTGGCTTGATGATTCCTATTTTACAGATCATCAACAGGATTATTTGCGGTTACGCCCCATTGTAATTGAAAATTCAGGCGGATGTGATCCAAAGCTCAAGCATGTTTAAGCACTCTTTTTTTCCCGCATACCTTCAGCCTCTGCCTTTCTTACTTCTGCTTGAACAGAATAACAAAATAAAATCTAAAATTCTAAAAAATTAAGAGAAAAAAATATAATAAATAGTAATATAAAGAAAAACAAAAAATTGCTTTTGTTTGAAAGAATATGAACAAAACAAAGCTTTGTGATTAAATATCTTCAGGCATATAATTCAAAAGAATATCTTCATGCATGTAATTAAAAATTAAAGAGAATATCTTTAGGCATATAATTAATTGTTATACTAACAATTATATTTAAATAAAAACTACTCCTAAAACTTTTTTAAAAGGTAATTTACTATACAATAACAAGGTGGCCCCATAGCTCGGACACAAGGCACAAGAGGTAACAGGACTCATCAAAAAGCTAAGGGGAAGAATCCCAAAACACACGTGAAAAGCTAAGTTGGCCAAACATACCACAAAAAAGTCATGCCGAAGAAGAGAAACAACAAAACAAGAAGAAAAAACGAACTCACAGCCCAGAAAAAAGATAAAGGGATGAATCCCAAAACCAACGTTAAAAGCCAAGCAAGCCACACATACCACAAAAAGTCATGCCCAATAAGAGAAACAAAACAACAAGAAAAAACCAACCCAAAGTCAAGAAAAAAAAAAGCAAACATATGCACAAAACAAAGAAACAACCAAAAAGAAAGCAAGAAAAGCTTCACAAAATAGGACAAACAAGCAGACCACATGGCTAAAAAATATCCAAAAGATCTTCAGATCATGAAGCAACATGAGCATGCACACAAACCTGAACAATCTAAAAAAGAACAAGGACTCCCTAGGCTGACCACTTGAAGACGACGATTCCGCTTCGCACACCGAATCATATATATAAATGAATAGAACACTTGTATTTAAAGAAGATGGAAGATATGATCAACATTTGGATGAAAACCGTCGATTATCATTAACATTAAAAAATTAAAGATGATCTTTTCATGCATATAATAAGGAATTTCATAAAATTAAAAATAAATAAAATATAACATTTAAAATCCTAGATTTTAGAAGCAA
This sequence comes from Cucumis cinereus, assembly GCA_037974625.1. Taxonomy (NCBI): domain Eukaryota; kingdom Viridiplantae; phylum Streptophyta; class Magnoliopsida; order Cucurbitales; family Cucurbitaceae; genus Cucumis; species Cucumis cinereus. The sequence continues at coordinate 54,122 of JBBPDJ010036795.1, read as the reverse complement.
TTAAAAGAAAATGAATATAATAAAAACAAAAAGAAATTAAAAAACAACAGTTTTCTTATTGTTAGTTGTGATTACGGACAAACATAAACTCAAATTGACAATTAACAATACATTTAAAAGTAAAGCTAATCTCTTCAGGCATATAATTAGAAATTATGCTAATTAAATTAAATAATTAAGAATCTCTTCATCATAATTAAATTAAGTAGAATAACAAGTTTGCAAGACTTTTGACATTTCTAAAAAAATCAAACATCTAAAATTCTACATTTTAGAAAAATTTAAGAGAACCAAAGTAGTAATAATAAAAAAAAAAAAAAACCCCAACAATTAGCTCCAACTTCGTTGGGATTACGAAAAAACAAGAACTCAAATCTCAATCAACAAACATTCAAAAGTAAAGTTGATATCTTGATCCATATAATTAGTTATTATCCTAACAATTTGAATATAACAATTATATTTAGATAAAAAAAGAATCACATGAATAGAAATGAAAAGGCTTGATATACTTATCCTATGGTAGAATTTTAGTCTAAATGTGATATAAATGAATATAGCACACATTTAAAAAAAATGAAACAAAAATTTGGAGATTATCGACAAACCAACGCCCAAAAAAACAATTAACCTTTACATTGAATATTAAATAGAATCTCTTCACACATAATTTAAAATACATCTAGGATCAACATCTTCTAGCCTCAAAAGACTGAGAAATACCTCTAGGATCAACATCTTTGCGAAATTGGCATTTCAGTTAATAAAAACCAATGTACCATACTAATAAATAAAAGCATATAAATAAAAATAATAAACTAGGTCTACCTTCTT
>JBBPDJ010036795.1:0-53188 GCA_037974625.1 Cucumis cinereus | reverse complement strand
TAGGAAAACCATTTCCTATGACAATTTGAAGTTGCAATTTCGTTGGCATCAAACAATTACGGGACAAAACAAAAAAATACCATACTAATAAATAAAAGCATATAAATAAAAATAATAAACTAGGTCTACCTTCTTTAGGAAAACCATTTCCTATGACAATTTGAAGTTGCAATTTCGTTGGCATCAAACAATTACGGGACAAAACAAAAAAAAAAAGAATTACAAAACAACATACTAGAACAAACAATTATATTATTCGATCTCAAATACTAGATTTAGAAGAATGTGCAACCTGAATGCTAAAAACACAAGCATATAAATGAGAAAAATGCTAAAAACACAAGCATATAAATTAGTTATTATCCTAACAATTTAAATATAACAATTATATTTAAATAAAAAAGAATCACATGCATATAAATGAGAAGGCATGATATACTAATCTTATGGTAGAATTTTAATATAAATGTGATATAAATGAATATAGCACATATTTAAAGAAAGTACATGATAAGCTTAACCTATGATATGAGTTTAATCTAAATACTATACCACATTCATTAATGATTTAGATCATACATCTTATGCATAATTTATCTAAATAAATAGCAAACTTGACCGAATTTTTGCAATCCTAGAAATTCAATCAAAATTTAAAACCCTAGAATTTAGAAAAATTTAGTGGATGAAGCAAAAATTTATCTTCTGTTTGGAGATTACAGACGAACCAAAACCCAAAACAATAGTAACCTTTACATTGAAAATTAAATAGAATCTCTTCACACATATAATTGAAAAATACCTATAGGATCAACATCTTCTGGCCTCAAAAGACTGAGAAATACCTTTAGGATCAACATCTTTGCGACATTGGAATTTCAGTTAATAAAAACCGAGGTATAATAGTAATAAATAAAAACATATAAATAATAATAATAAATGAGGTCTACCTTCTTTTGGAAAATTATTTAATAGAACAATTTGAAGATGTAGTTCCGTGGGCATCAAACATTTCTGGGCAAAAAAAAAAAAAAAAAACAAAAACAAAATTACACATGTAATTCAAAACAAGCTACTAGAACAAACAATTATATTATTCGAACTCAAATACCAGATTTAGAAGAATGTGCAACCTACTGCATCCTAAGTTGTTTCAATCGCTTTTCTTTGAAAGGCAAACGTGACTGGGACAAGGTAGGAACCTGAGAAACAGGAAGCTTTCCTGCTTCTTTTGAAACTGAGTTCAGCAACATACTTATTTCTGGTGCACTGTTCTGCTATGTACCCTATAAGGAACATGTCCACAAGTAAATATCAAATTACAAATAAACAGTCCTGGTATTATTTTCAAATAACAGATCTAAAAAGTCAAAGTCGTGGCTGTACTTTATGGTGCACAAATTTTGTTTCGGTTCAAACAACGAGAACCAAATGTCAAGATTCTTTTTCCTTTTATTTTAAAATAACTAAGCTTCCATGAAAAATGACAGAAAAAATGGCACTTAAAAAAAAAACTCACAGAATGGGAGCCAACCTACAAGAAGGGGCATCCAACCTACAAGAAGGGGCATCCAAGTAAGCATGTAGCCTATAGAAATGTGCTAGCAACAATGAAGGAGGCAGGAGCACTTAGCTTCAACTAAACAAAGCATTATGAATCTTGGATTGTTCTTTATTTTCTATTTTGCAGGATCAAATTTTAAAACTATTTTCTCTTTATAAAGAACCAAAAACTTTTATTGAGAAAATTTTGACAATACCAAGTCATAAAAAATCCAAGCCCACATCACATCCAATAGGAAAAAAAAATGGTCCAATTAAGTCAAGTGTTGGCTATAGAATAATTGCAAAAGGTATTCGAAATTGATGCCTAAAAGAAGACGTGAAACTTTATCAAGGACCAAACAACACTAGGATCACTCTTTGTCCCTTTAAAAACTTTGTTATTTCTCTCCCCACAACTCCCATACTAGGGCATACACCTAGAAATCCATAGAAAACGAACCTTCTCACTAAAAACCAGATGGGGAAGGAATTGAACTCCCCAATCGAACTATTGACACTCCTTTGATGAGCCAACATGAAACCATAGGAACCTAGGCTACTTTTCTATTGCCTACTATTAGAACAATACACCATGGATACCCAAGAAGCTTAAAAAAGAGTATGTCCCTCCAAAATATATGATTAAGCTCTTGGCTTATAGAGAACGCACCACCTAACCTAGGAGTTTGGCTAAGAACAACTTTCATTGAGAAAATACGAAAATACATGGACATACAAAAAACCAAGCCCACAAAATACAAGGGACCCCTGCAAGAAAAGGCCTTCAACCATACAAAATCATGTAATGATCCTTTTTCATTACAGAAACCTTCCAAATTTTAGCAAATAAAATTTTGACAAGGGCTAATGGAGCGGTGGAGGAAGAAGTAAGGCGAGCAATAATGATTTAAGAAAAAGTTGCTAGTAGGTTAAAGAAGTGTGATCACTACAAGAAATATAACCAATGCTACCCTATTATGTAATGCTACCCCATTATGCCACGTTCATAAAGTGTCCTGAGTTGGCAAATGATACTAAATAAACAAATCAATCTCACAGAAAAAAAAGAGAAAAGAGAATCTATTTCATTAAGGAGAAGTAAAAGAAGAAAAAGGAGATCAATTGGAGTACTTGAATATTTGTACCTAGATTCTTCCATACAATGTAACACAATCGTTAGAAAGAAAAGAAAAAGAGAAGAGACTCAAGAAATGAAAGTCGTCAAGGAAACTATTACGCACCTTGATCATTTTCGTGGCATCGCCTGGTGATGTGCTAGGCATAGGTAGTTCATTCTCCAAAACTTTTTCAGTGGGGGTTACATGTCCCATCACCGTGGTTTACAAAGTACAATGGAGGGTCAATAGGCTTTTCTGTAGCTTCTGTCAATCCATGCTTTGCCTTGTCTGCACCATATGAAGAACTAGTAAGCTATAAAAGATATTTGGAGATGGTAATAATATTACTTGGCAACAGAATATGCTTCGTAGCTCATCTTAGATGAACATAAGAATTCTTCACTACTACTAAAAAATTGAGAAATATTTAGAACCCAGTAGACTACGACTTAATCTCATTGGAATAGAAAGCACATACCTCCCATAGCTAGATATGCCGGCGGTTCACCTCTGTTCGTCTTTAAATTCCTAGGATATTCATAGGATTAACCAATGAGTTGCGAGTATCAAGTTGATGAGTATTGTCTGATGTATCCACCTTCTTCCTTTTTTTTGCTGCCCTTTTTACCATCCTTGTCATTTAATTGCATGTTCCAATTCACTGAATCATGTGTCTCTTGTGACTATGAGTTGGCAGACCTTGAATCCAAACTAGATGGACTTTCTTGATCAAAAGATTGACCACTCCGATGAGTTGCAGAACCTGGATAATAATGGTGATCTATACTACTTGGGCCAATAAGCGGCTTGCTTGAAGCCAGTGGGCTACTTTTGGGCATCTCACTTCCAGATATACCTATTTTTGAATCTTTACAAATCTACTGCATACTTAAATTGAATAAAATAGTAGGATTGAGACACTTTTGACTGTCAAGAAAATCAAATAAAATCTAAAACCCTAAGAAGTTAAGAGAAAAATAATAAACCTTGAAAAAAAAAAAAGGAAACCTAAGAAATTAAGAGAAAAATAATAAACCTAAGAAGTTAAGAGAAAAATAATAAACCTTGAAAAAAAAAAAGGAAACGAAAATTTGCTTATGTTTGGCCATGATTATGAACAAACAAAAGCTCAAAATGACGATTAACATTCAACTTTACACTTTCATTCATTGAATTTGACCGGTATGAAATCTTTCATTAAGAGGGAGAATCTGAATAAGAGGTTGTTTGGACAAAGAAAGAGGACAAAAGAAGAAGAACAAAGGCCGGAGATAATTAAAAATAATCCTATCAGTTTACATATAACAACTACATTTAAATAAAAAAGAATACTAACATGCATATAAATGAAGTCCCTTATATTTTTAAAAAAAATGCATGATATGCTTTAACATACGGTAAGATTTTAATGTAAATCTTACCACACATGCATAAATAAATTAAATGAAATAGTAGGATTGACAGACTATTCACATTTATAATATATATATGTATATATGTAAATATATGTATATATATATATATCTAAAACTCTACCTATCAGAAAAATTTTGAGAGAAAAAAAAAACTAAAAAAAAAAAGAAGTATTTGTTTTTGGAAGATATTATGGACAAACAAAAATAGCGCAAAACGTTAATTAACACTTACAAAATTAAAAAGAATCTCTTCGAGCAAATAATTAGATATGATCCTAACAATTTAAATATAATAATTGTATTCAAACAAAACATTATCTGAATATGCATATAAATGAATATAAATATAATACTTATATTTCATTAAAAAGCATCATATGCTTAACCTATGGTAGGATTTTAATCTAAATGACATACTATATGCCACCTTCATTAATTCAATTTAAATCATACATAGGTTAAGCATTAGTTATATTTTAACCTATGGTATGTCATTCATGAATAAATAAATTTAAAAATTGTAGTGTTGACCGACTCTTGAAATAATGAACCATGGATATTAGAAAATTTTAAAAGAAAAATAATAAAAACTAAAACAAAGAAAAAAAATTAGTTGTGTTTGGTAGAGATTATGGACAAACAAGCGCTCAAAATGACCATTACCATTTTGTTTGGGTGCAAATGGTAGTCCAAGAAATCCCTACACTCACATTCAAAATTTAAAATAAAAAATCTCTTCTAGCATAATTATTCTAACATTTTAAATATAACAATTGAATTTAAGTAAAAGAGAATCGTGCAATACATATAGATAATTATAACACTTATATTTCAGAAAAAAGCATAATTAATTCAATTTAAGTAAATCAAATAAAATAGCAGGGTTGAACGAGTTTTGGTATTCCTAGAAAATCAAATAAAATCTAAAACCCTAAGAATTTAAGAGAAAAATAATAAAACTACAAAAAACAAAAAAATTTCTTCTATTTCGAGTCGTATTTAAATAAAACAAAATCCTAACATGCATATAGATGAATATAGCGCATATATTTAAAGACAATGCATATTATGAATATAGCACATATATTTAAAGAAAATACATAATATTCTTATTCTCTGATATGATTTTGATCTAAATAGTATACCACGTTCAATAATGATTTAATTAAAATATCTCATGCATAATTTATCAAAATAAAATACCAAGATTGACAGAAATTTGGCATTCCTGAAATTAGGATAATATGAAAAACCCTAGATTTTAGAAAACTTTAGATGATAAAGAAAATAAAAAAAAAACTCAAATAAAAATGAAACAAAAATTTGCTTATGTTCAAAGATTAAAGACAAACAAAAGCTCAAAACAATAATTAACCTTTACAATCAAAATTAAATAGTTCATGCATATAATTGAAAAATACCTCTAAGATCAACATCTTCTGGCCTCATCAAAAGATTGAGAAACAACTCTAGGATCAACATCTTTGTGAAGCCCCTTTACATTGGCATTTCAGTTAATAAAAACTAATGTATTATAGCAATAAATAAAAGTATATAAATAATAATAATAAAGGTGCCCTACCTTCTTTAGGAAAATTATTCCCGATGGCAATATCAAGATGCTGTTTCTTTCGCATCACACCATTTCTGGACAAAAAAAATGAAACATTTAATTCAAACAAACTACAAGAACAAAGAGTAACATGTTCACCTGTAGAAAAAAATCCAGAGAGTAATGTGTGCACTTGCAAACCGGATTCACTTATTAAAAAATATTAAAAAAAAAACCCATATAGGTACCTGCAAACTGTTCAGTTGAAGAATTGTCCGTATGAGTTCCACCCGTTAAAGGAAGTCGTGTTGTCCTCAAAGCTTCAATGTCAAGACCATGTTGGTAGATGACAGTCCCCATGGCCCTAAATAAAACAACCTTGGTTGGAAAAACGGAAGCAAATCTGATAACAACTGTAAGGGAAACAATGGTCCCTGCAGTACAGAACAATTATTCTTTACCTCAAAATTACTTGTTATGACATCGAATGATCTTTCCTACTTGATTTCATGTGTTGCAGTATCTGAAACTCACACAAGCGTGAAATCATGCATATAAAAATTCATTATACCGTTGATTGAGCAAACAAAATAAAAATTAAAAGATTCCCTACACACCACATAAAGTTTCATCACAAATTTTGCTGACTCATCTCCAGATTCTTGAATAAGTTTGTGCAGAAATTTTTTGCTTCCAACTAAATATTTTCTGAAGCTGCAATCTTGTCTAAGTTAGCATCCTACAATGTGAAATTTTGATAAGCACGTCAACTTATAAAAATGCCAACTTAACTAAAACAAATAGACAATACAAGCAACATAGTGATCTTATTATAAATACGCTAAATAACTAATGATAATTGAAAAGAAATCAGCTTCAATAGCATGAAGGGCACACAAAAATGGACAGGGAAAGCAAATAATACTCATAATTATGTTCCAAAACAACCATGCTAGATACTTTCGTAAAACATTTCCAATAACAACACCCGCAATAATATAACTACAACTAAATTACAAATCACCACCTTTGTCAATCTAATTGAAGCATAGGAAATACATAAATAAGCTAAAACAACGCTGTAACTCTAACAAAAATTAGTCGAATAACAGCAAGAAAAGAAAAATGTTTTGTATCAAATGGGCAGTGACATCCAAGTTGTAAAATAAATTTTATAAGAGGATAAACCTATGGTATACTACTGAAGAAGAAAATGCACACAACACCTGATACGAGATCCACGAAGAAATTGGGAGCTGACAATGAACTACATGGAGAACTCTTGTAAGATTTTAAAGAAATAAACAAGCTCTCAAGATAACGATGCAATTGACTTTGCACCTTGAAGATGGATCAATATCAACATCACTATCAAACCAACAAGCCACTAATGCTTCTAGATGTCGTGGACAAAGCAATTTCCTTCTGCAATTCGTAAAAACAAAGAAATATTATATACTTCAAATTATTAAATTTGTCAAAGGTGCTAAAGAAAAATCAATTTTTTATTTTAAAAGCATTTTTTCCCATGTCTGTCTCAACCTTGTTCTACCCATATCCTAAGTGAAAATAAACCCAACTGAACATTTCAAACCAATAACTCTCTCACCTTTTTTCCTATTCACTAGGTAGAAAAAGAGAACTACCACGTATTTCTACAACGTAGCCGTGCAACAGCCACTAATTTCTACAACGTGGCCGTGCGAATTGCGGACAGAATTGTTCTCCCTAGATTTATCTAGAAACCTACTACAAACATGCCCTTACTACTTTTTAGTATAAATTAATTTTAACTATTTTGAGTTATTAATTATTAATTAATTATATAATATTTTCATTAAATCTAAGAATTTCGTTCATTTTTCCATGATAAAAACCAAGCAAAGAAACACAAACTTTCAACTACTAGATATTAATCATATTACATATTCAAACACAAACATTTATCCTAGATATTTAGATTCTAGGTTTTTTCACCAATTACATCATCAACTTAAGCCTCTAATCACTCAAATCATATTCAATTTCACCAAATGGTTTCCTTGTATTGAATTTCATCAGTGGAAAACTAAGAACATAATCTAGCATTCCAACAAAAGTCATTGTAAAACATTATTCTTTTCATCTCCTAAATTTGCATTGCATAATTGTTTTTAAACTAGAACAGAGCAATGTACTTGTCAAGAAAGGAAATGGAATCCCTATTCAATTCAAACAAAAACAATACCTACTAGCAGAACAAATGAGATATAAAATCTATGCAATATCTTCAGACCAAGAAAACGTACTCAATCTGCCTAATGTTAGGAAGGAGGTGAATTTTTATCAACTCAATTTGCTGACTGTTTGGCGGAGGATTGTTCCGCTGCTTCATAATGTTGTCCAAGCTTATCTGATATGCGTACTCTGTCCTCCGTCTTTCAAAGCTTTCTCCATTTATAACCAGTCCAAAGAAAGATTCAGCCAGACACAACAATGTATGATCCACATACATAAGGATATGTTATTGCCAAAAAAATCCACTCGAACTAGCAATACCATTTAACTTATCTTCTCCCTTTTCCTCCTCGACGTCCACCATTGTGATTACCCCTTCTCTTCAAAAACAAATAACTTCAGTCTCGTAACAAAAGATTCAAAGCAAAATGTAAAATAACAGAAATTTTAAGAATCGTGTGGATGTCGAGTAGATTGGAGGATTTTCTTGTGATTTCTTTTGGTTTGGGGAGGGAAATTCATGTCCATATCCCATTCAAGTAAAAATACAAACTTATTTGTTTTTTTCATCGATGGAACCCAAATAACTAATGATAACGTATAAAAATACAAACTTAACTAAAATAAACATACAATAACACAGTGATCTTATTATAAATACACTAAAAAACAAAGAAAAATGAACGCTCCATCAAATGGTGTTATGTTATACTCATATTTTTTCTTCGATGGAACCCAAATAACTAATGATAATTGAAAAGAAATCGGCTTCAATAGCATGAAGGACACACGAAAATGGACGGGGAAAGCCAAAAATACTCATAATTATCCTCCAAATCAACCATGCTACATACTTTCATAAAACAATTCCAATAACAGTACCCATAATACTATAACTACAACTAAATTACAAACCACCACCTTTGTGTATCCAATTGAAGCATATGAAATACATAATAAGCTGAAACAACGCTGTAATTCTGACAAAAATTAGTCGAAAAATAGACCAATCAATCTATCTTGGGTAGTTGGTTTCGTTGTTGCTTCAGAAATATATTGGAAGCCTTCTTTGTAAACAGGGAGTTTTCTCTCACCAAACAATTTTTCAAGCTAGCTTTTTGCATTACACTTGCTGACCATACTTCGTGAAGCTAGAGAAGACGGTTCTAAGGAAATGCCTAAATCAATGTCCATCTCAACCTTGTTCTACCCATATCCTAAGTGAAAATAAACCCAATAGAACATTTCAAACCAATAACTATCTCACCCTTTTTCCTATTCACTAGGTAGAAAAAGAGAGCTGCCACGTATTTCTACAACGTAGCCGTGCAACAGCCACCAATTTCTACAATGTGGCCATGCGAATTCTAGACAAAATTGTTGTCCCTAGATTTATCGAGAAACCAACCTGACAGAATGCTGGGCATTGAAGCACAAACTTTTCCATGGGATCGAGATCCAAATCCAAGGCAGCATCATAGTCGTTAACCTGCCATAAACAGGACACCAAATAAGAGAAAAAAAGGAAAAAACAGGAACTCCAAAAAATAAGCCAAAATGGTGCATCTTTATCTATGTCATGGCTAGTAGGGAGTTAAGTACAGCAGGGTGTAGACAAAAGAAATAATAAGTAAAGAGAGTAAAAGACAGAAACATTAATTAGCAAAGAAAATAAAAATGAAATAGCTAAGTAATGAAAATGAAAATGAATTAAAGCAATTATGTACTGTACCGTTAATCCATATTCTCTGATAGCTTGGTAGCAGGAAGCTCACAAATACAAACACTCAATGTTGGGATTCTCAATTTTCAACCCAATAGACAGATCCTTGATAACCTTCCTGCACGTGTCGACAAAGTAATAGCTTAGAAAAGATGCAAGTAACAAGATGACTAGAAAGTTTTACAAAAATACAGAAGCGGTTGATTAATAGTTCCTCAAGATATTTTCTCAACAAAACGAAAAGTGGAGTTAACAACTTGTTTCCCCCGACTCCTACTCTAACCATGCCCTTACTACTTTCTAGTATAAATTAATTTTAACTACTTTGAGATATTATTTATTAATTAATTCTATAATATTTTCATTAAATCAAAGAATTTCGTTCATTTTGCCATAATAAAAACCAATCAAAGAAATACAAACTTTCAACTACTAGATATTAATCATATTACATATTCAAACACAAACATTTATCCTAGATATTTTAATGTTAGGTTTTTTCACCAATTACTGCATCAACTTAGATCGGAGGACGTTCTTTTTTTTTTTTTTGAAACTAAACCTCTAATCACTCAATCATATTCAGTTTGAGCAAATGCTTTCCTTGTATTGAATTTACTCAGTGGAAAACTAAGCACATAATCTAGCATTCCAGCAAAAGTCATTGTAAAACATTATTCTTTTCATCTCATAAATTTGAATTGCAGAATTGATTTTGAACTAGAATAGAGCAGTGTACTTGTCAACAAAGGAAATGGGATCCCTATTAAATTCAAACAAAATAAAAACCTACCAGCAGAACAAATAAGATATAAATTCTAAGCAATATCTTCAGCTGAAGAAAACGTACTCAAAATCTGCCTACTGTCTAGAAGGAGGTGAACTTTTATCAATTGAATTTGTTGATTGTTTGGCGGAGGATTGTTATGCTGCTTCATAATGTTGTCGAAGCTTCGCTTGTAAAATGCATAATCTGTCCTCCGTCTTCTGAAGCTTTATCCATTTATACCCAGTCCAAAGAAAGATTTCGCCATACAACAATGTATGATCCCCATACATAAGGATATGTTTCTGCATTCTCTTTGATTTCTCTGTACTTTTGTTCAAATTTACGTAAAATTCCACTCGAACTAGCAACACCATTTCACTTATCTTCTCCCTTTTCCTCCTCGACAACCACCATTGCGATTACCCCTTTTCTTCAAAAAGGAATCACTTCAGTCTAATAACAAAAGATTCAAAAGCAAATTTGAAGAGTAAACAGAAATTTGAAGAATCGTGTGGATGTCGAGTAGATTGGAGTGTGTTCTTGTGATTTCTTTTGGTTTGGGGAGGGAAATCCTTGTCCATATCCCATTCAAGTTGTAAAGTGGTTTTTTTTCTAAATGAAGTGGTTGATGTTTCTCATTTTTAAAAAATAATAATAAATAAATAAATAATAATATGGAACCATCGTATAATATCCAAAACCTAAACAAGCCATTAGGGTTTACTTTGAAATTTCAGTCTTTTCTTTTACTTTCTTTTTTGTTACTTCTCACCATACCAAATACAAGTTTTCCATTCTTTTCTAGAGAAAAATAAAACGACATGACTATTGATCTAATATACTTTACTTGCCAATAGGAAGCTGATAATAAGTCATAATACATTGGAAATAGAGAAAGAAAATTTGAGGTTGCACACAAACCTTTAACTTATCAAAACGAGTGATAATACGTTTCCCAATTTTTTGTTGATGCAGTAACCAATTTTGTTCCTTTGGGAGTTTCTTTTTCTGCTTATCCATTGCCCATTTCTCTTACATGGTGTACTTTGGAGACATCGGCAAATCAGATGGCACTCACTTACCATCGTCCCATAGTATTTAGGCTGGCATTTTTTCCTTCATCGATACATGCCACTTTTTGCACTTCTGTGATGCATCTGGATTCAGACTCTGGCACATGCAAATTATCTACAATGAAAATCCATGACATTCAATAAGAACCATTCAACTTATATAAGTTAAAGTTCTGCAAAAAGAACTCACCATGAGATGCAAGATTTCGGATCATACTAGATCACACGACATTACAACATGGTACTGCTCATATGTCTCAGATAGGTTTCCACCGTTCTCCCATTTAAAAAGAAGTTCATCCCTTAACCACTATTGTTCCGAACAATGTGCAATTGAGCAGATACATCATTCTACCCATCGACTACCAGCTTATGCTGACTAGCAAACGCTGGTACACTTCCCCTACAAACCTAATAAAGGTGGCATACCTTCTTTAGGAAAATTATTCCCAACGGCAATTTTAAGATGCAGTTTCTTTGGCATCAAACCATTTCCAGACAAAAAATAATAATTTGAAACATGAAATTCAAAAAAACTACGAGAACAAAGAACAACATGTTTATTTGTAGACAAAAATCCAAACAATAAACGTGTGCACTTTAAACCAGATTCACTTATTACAAAAAAAAAATTAAAAACTCAAGTAGTGATATCCTTAGCTTGTACCTGCATTTTGTGCCATTGAAGAATCGCCAATCTTGGTTCCACCAGTCAAAGAAAGGTGTGATGCTCTCAAAGCTTGAATACCATGACCATGTTTGTTGATGACAATCTCCATAGCCCTAAATAAAACAGGTTCGGTTGGCAAAACAGAAGCAAAGTTGATATCAGGAAATTATAACCAAAAGAAATGCCACATTTCTAAGGGAAACAATGGTCACTGAAGTATGGAACAATTATTCTATACCTCAAAATTACTTCTTATGGCATCAAATACTCTTTCCCACTTGAATTAATGTGTTGCAGTATCTGAAACACGCACAAGCGTGAAATCAAACAAATGAAAATTCATGCTCCAGCAAATGGTGTTAAGTTATTCTCATTTTTTCTTCGATGGAACCCAAATAACTAATGATAATTGAAAAGAAATCGGCTTCAATAGCATGAAGCGCACACAAAAATGGAAAGGGAAAGCAAACAATACTCATAATTATCCTCCAAAACAACCATGCTACATACTTTCATAAAACATTTCCAATAACAGCACCCATAATACTATAACTACAACTAAATTACAAACCACCACCTTTGTCTATCCAATTGAAGCATATGAAATCGATAATATGTTGAAACAACGTTGTAATTTTGACAAAAATTAGTCGAAAAACAGACCAATCAATCTATAGGTAGACAATTAAATTTTAAATGCATTTAGCTCTTGGGTAGTTGGTTTCGTTGTTGCTTCAGCAATATATTGGAAGCCTTCTTTGTAAACAGGGAGTTTTCTCTCAACAAACAATTTTTGAAGCTAGCTTTTTGCATTACACTGGCTGACCATACTTCGTGAAGCTAGAGACGACGGTTGTAAGGAAATGACTAAATCAATATCTAAACCCTAGAATTTTAATCTAAATGTGATATAAATGAATATAGCACATATTTAAAGAAAATACATGATATGCTTAATCTATGATATGATTTTAATCTAAATAGTATACCACATTCATTAATGATTTAGATCATACATCTCATGCATAATTTATCTAAATAAAATAGCAAGGTTGACCGAATTTTGGCATTCCTAGAAATTCAATCAATATCTAAAACTTTAGAAAAATTAGGGGATGAAACAAAAATTTATCTTCTGTTTTGGAGATTATAGGCAAACCAAAGCCCAAAACAACAATAACCTTTACATTGAAAATTAAATAGAAACTCTTGCACATATAATTGGCAAATACCTATAGGATCAACATCTTCTGGCCTCAAAAGACAGAGAATTCCCTCTAGGATCAACATCTTTTCGACATTTGCATTTCAATTAATAAAAACCGATGTATTATAGTAATAAATAAAAACATATAAATAATAATAATAAATGAGTTCTACCTTCGTTTGGAAATCATTTAATAGGACAATTTGAAGATGCAGTTCCGTTGGCATCAAACCATTTCTGGACAAGGAAAAATAAAAAAAAACCAAAAAAAAAAAAATTACACATGACATTCAAAATAAGCTACTAGAACAACCAATTATATTATTCGAACTTAAATACCAGATTCAGAAAAATGTGCAACCTGAATGCTAAAAACACAAGACGCTGCGTCCTAAGTTGTTTTACTCGTTGTTCCTTGAAAGGCAAACATAATTGGAACGAGGTAGGAAGCTGAGAAACAGGAAGCTTTCCTGCTTCTCTGGAAACTGAGTTCAGCAACATACTAATTTCTGGTGCACTGTTCTGCCATGTACCCTATAAAGAACATGTCCAGAAGTAAATATCAAAGTACAAAACAGTCTTGGTATTATTTCCAAATAAAAGATCTACAAAGTCAAAGTAGTGGTTGTACTTTACAGTCCACAAATTTGGTTTAGGTTCAAACAACGAGAACCAAACGTCAAGATTCTTTTTCATTTTGTTTTAAAATAACTAAGCTTCCATCGAGAAAAAATGAAAGAAAAGAGAGCACGTAAAAAACAACCTCACGGAATGGGAGCCAACCTACAAGAAGGGGCATCCAAGTAAGCATGTAGTCTGTAGAAACGTGCTACCAACAAAGAAGGAGGCAGGAGCACTTAGCTTCAACTAAATAAAGCATTATGGTTCTCGGATTGTTCTTTATTTTCTATTTTGCAGGATCAAATTGTAAAAATGTTCTCTCTTTATAAAGAACCAAAAACTTTCATTGAGAAAAATTTGACAATACCAAGTCATAAAAAATACAAGCCCACATCACATCCAATAGAAAAAAAAAATGACCAAACAACCCTAGGATCACTCTTTGTCCCTCGAAAAACTTTGTTATTTATCTCCCCAGAAATCCCATACTAGAGCATACACCTAGAAATCCAAAGAAAACGAACCTTCTCACTAAAAACCAGATGGGGGAGGAACTGAACTCCCCAATCCAACTATTGACACTACTTTGATGAGCCAACACGAAACCATAGGAACCTAGGCTACTTTTCTATTGACAACAATCAAAACAATACACCATGGATACCCAAGAAGCTTAAAAAAACATATATCCCTCCAAAATATATGATTAAGCTCTTGGCTTATAGAGAACGAACCACCTAACCTAGGAGTTTTGCTAAGAACAACAACATCCATTGAGAAAATATGAAAATACATAGACATACAAAAAACCAAGCCCACAAAATACAAGGGACCCCTACAAGAAAAGGACTCCAACCATAAAAAATCATGTCTAAAAGCTAATTACAAAAGGTTTTCGAAATCGAAGCCCAATGAGAAACTTTTAGCTCAATCCATGGGTATCATAACCAACCAATGGACAAAAAAGAATAACGCAAAACGTAGATTAAACACTTACAAAATTAAAAAGAATCTTTTCGAGCATATAATTAGATATGATCCTAACAATTTAAATATAATAATTATATTCTAACAAAACATTATCTGGATATGCATATAAATGAATATAAATATAATACTTATATTTAATTAAAAAGCATGATATGCTTAACCTATGGTAGGATTTTAATCTAAATGACATATTATATGCCACCTTCATTAATTCAATTTAAATCATATATTTCATGAATAAATAAATTTAAAAAAATTGTAGTGTTGACCGAGTCTTGACATAATGAACCATGGATATTAGAAAATTTTAAGAGAAAAATAATAAAAACAAAAACAAAGAAACAAAAAAATTATATTGTGTTTGGTAGAGATTATGGACAAACAAGCGCTCAAAATGACCATTATCACTTTGTCTGGGTGCACATGACAGTCCAAGAAAGCCCCATAGTCACGTTCAAATTTTAAAATAAAAAATCTCTTCAAGAATACAGCTAGAATTATTTTTAACAATTTAAATATAACAATTGAATTTAAATAAAAGAGAATCTTGCAATACATATGGATAATTATAACACTTATATTTTTTTAAAAAGTGCATAATTAATTCAATTTAAGTAAATCAAATAAAATAGAAGGGTTGACCGAATTTTGGTATTCCTAGAAAATCAAATAAAATCTAAAACCCTAAGAATTTAAGAGAAAAATAATAAAACTAAAAAAAAAATGCTTCTATTTTGCATTGTATTTAAATAAAACAGCATCCTAAAATGCATATAAGTGAATATAGCGCATATATTTAATGAAAATACATAATATGCTTATCCTCTGATATGATATTGATCTAAATAGTATACCACGTTCAATAATAAATTAAATCAAATATCTCATGCATAATTTATCAAAATGAAATATCAAGGTCGACAAAATTTTGGCATTTCTAGAAATGAGAATAATATGAAAAACCCTGGATTATAGAAAACTTTAGATGATAAAGAAAATAATAAAAACTCAAATAAAAATGAAACCAAAATTTGCTTATGTTCGGAGATGAAAGAAAAACAAAAGCTCAAAACAACAATTAACCTTTACAATCAAAATTAAATAGTTACTGCAAATAATTGAAAATACCTCTAAGATCAACATCTTCTGCCCTGATTAAAAAAAAAAGAGAAACAACTCTAGGATCAATATCTTTGTGAAGCCCCTCTACATTGGCATTTCAGTAAACAAAAACTAAAATAAGTCAAAATATATTGAAAATAGTGAAAGGAAATTTAAGGTTGAACACAAACCTTTAACTTATCAAAACGAGTGATAATACGTTTCCCAGCTTTTTGTTGATGCAGTAAACAATTATGTTCATTTGGGAGTTTCTTTTTCTGCCAATCCATTCCCTATTTCTCTGTCACGGTGTACTTTGGAGACATCGGCAAATCAGATGACACTCACTTACAATCGTCCCATAGTATTTAGGCTGCCATTTTTCCCTTCATCGATACATGTCACTTTTTGCACTTCTGTAATGCATTTGGATTTAGACTCTAGCACATGCGTATTATCAACAATGAAAATCCATGACATTCAATAAGAACCATTAAACTTATATAAGTTAAAGATCAACAAAAGGAACTCACCATGAGATGCAAGATTTCGGATCACACTAGATCTCCACAGGGCATTACAACATGGTACTGATTATATGTCTTAGATAGGATTCCACCATTCTCCCATTTAAAAAGAAGTCTCACTTGTATATCGACTCCCTCAACCACTATTGTTCCGAACAATGTGCAATTGAGCAGATACACCATTCTGCCCATCGACAACCAGTTCATGCTGATTAGCAAACGTTGGTACACTTCCCCTACAAACATAAAAAAGGTGGCATACTTTCTTTAGGAAAATTATTCCCAACGGCAATTTTAAGGTGCAGTTTCATTGGCATCAAACCATTTCTGGACCAGAAAGAAATGAAACATGAAATTCAAACAAACTACTAGAACAAAGAATAACATGTTCATTTGTGGACAAAAATCAAAACAATTACGTGTGCACTTTCAAACAAGACTCAGTTTTTTTAAAATAAAAATTTAAAAATACTCAAATGGTGATATCCTCTTACCTACATTTTGTGCTATCAAAGAATCTCCCATGTGAGTTCCACCGGTCAAAGCAAGGTGTGATGCCCTCAAAGCTTGAATATCAAGACCATGTTGGTTGATGATAATCTCCATGGCCCTAAATAAAACAGGTTCAGTTGGAAAAATGGAATCAAATTTAATAGCAAAAAATTATAATCAAAAGAAATGCTACAATTGTAATAGAAACTATGGTCACTGAAATATTGAACAATTATTCTTTACCTCATAATTACTTGTTACGGCATCGAACGCTTTTCCCGCTTGATTTCATGTGTTGCAGTATCTGAAACTCGCATCAAGTGATAGATTATACAAAATAAAATTCATTATACCGTTGATTGAGCAAATAAAATAAAAATTGAAAGATTCACTACACACCACATAAAGTTTCATCGCCAATTTTGCTGACTCAAGATTCTTGAATAAGATTTTTCATAGTAGGGAGGGGACTGGAACAAAACGAGAAATGGGATGGAGATGAGCAACTCAATAAGTTTGTGCTGAAATTTCTTGCTTCCAACTCAACAATTTTTGAAGCTGCCATCTTGTCTAAGTTACCAACCTAAAATGTAAAATTATGATGAGCACGGTAAAGTATGAATATACCAACTTAACTAAAACAAGAGAGAATAGCAAAGTGATCTGATTATAAATACACTAAAAAAACAAAGGAAAATGCATCAATAGCATGAAGGGAACACAAAAATGGATAGGTAAGGCAAATGTTACTCATAATTATCCTCCAAAACAACCATATTGCATAATTCCATAAAACATTCCAATAACAGCACCCATAATACTATAACTACAACTAAATTCCAAACCACCACCTTTGTCTATCCAATTGAAGCATATGAAATAAATAATAAGCTGAAACAACGAAGTAATTTTACTTCTGACAAACATTAGTCAAAAACCAGACCAAGCAATCTAAAAGTACACAATTAAATTTTAAAAGCATTTTTCTTTCGGATAGTTTGTTTTGTTGTTGATTCAGCAATATATTGGAAGCCTTCTTTGTAAACAGGGATGTACGTCTCAATAAACAATTTTTCAAGCAAGCTTTTTGCATTGCACTGGCTGACCATACTTTACATGAAATAAGTCAAAATACATTGAAAATAGCAAAAAAACTTGAGGTTGGACACAAACCTTTAACGGATCAAAACGAGTGATAATACGTTTCCCAATTTTTTGTTGATGCAGTAACCAATTTTGTTCGTTTGGGAGTTTCTTTTTCTGCCGATCCATTGGCCATTTCTCTGACATGGTGTACTTTGGAGACATCGGCAAATCAGATGGCACTGACTTACCATCGTCCCATAGTATTTAGGCTGCCATTTTTCCCTCCATCGATACATGTCACTTTTTGCACATCTGTAATGCATTTGGATTCAGACTCTAGCACATGAGTATTATAAACAATGAAAATCCATGGAAATTAATAATAACCATTCAACTTATATGAGTTAAAGATCAGCAAAAGGAACTCACCATGAGATGCAAGATTTTGGATCACACTAGATCTCCACAGGGCATTACAACATGGTACTGATTATATGTCTCAGATAGGCTTCCACCATTCTCCCATTTAAAAAGAAGTCTGACTTGTATATCGACTCCCTCAACCCCTATTGTTCCGAACAATGTGCAACTGAGCAGATACACCATTCTGCCCATCGACAACCAGTTCATGCTGATTAGCAAACGTTGGTACACTTCCCCTACAAACGTAATAAGGGTGACATACCTTCCTTAGGAAAATTATTCCCAACGGCAATTTTAAGGTGCAGTTTCAGTGGCATCAAACCATTTCTGGGCCAAAAAGAAATGAAACATTAAATTCAAACAAACTACTAGAAGAAAGAATAACATGTTCATTTGTGGACAAAAATCCAAAAAATTACGTGTGCACTTTCAAACAAGATTCAGTTTTTTTAAAATAAAAAATTAAAAATACTCAAATAGTAATATCCTTGTACCTACATTTTGTGCTATTGAAGAATCTCCCATGTGAGTTCCACCGGTCAAAGCAAGGTGTGATGCCCTCAAAGCTTGAATATCAAGACCATGTTGGTTCATGATAATATCCATGACCCTAAATAAAACTGGTTCAGTTGGCAAAACGGAAGCAAATTTAATAGCAAGAAATTATAATCAAAAGAAATGCCACAATTGTAACGGAAACTATGGTCACTGAAGTATGGAACAATTATTCTTTACCTTAAAATTACTTGTTATGGCATCGAATGCTTTTCCCGCTTGATTTCATGTGTTGCAGTATCTGTAACTCGCATCAAGCTTTAAATCAGACAAAATAAAATTCAGTATACCGTTGATTGAGCAAACAAAATAAAAATTGAAAGATTCACTACACACCACATAAAGTTTCATTGCCAATTTTGCTGACTCATCTCAAGATTCTTGAATAAGATTTTTCTTAGTAGGGAGGGGACTGGAACAAAACGAGAAATGGGATGGAGATGAGCAACTCAATAAGTTTGTGCTGAAATTTCTTGCTGCCAACTCAACAATTTTTGAAGCTGCCATCTTGTCTAAGGTACCAACCAAAAATGTGAAATTATGATGAGCATGGTAAAGTATGAATATACCAACTTAACTAAAACAACAGAGAATAGCAAAGTGATCTGATTATAAATAAACTAAAAAAACAAAGGAAAATGCATCAATAGCATGAAGGGCACACAAAAATGGAAAGGTCAAGCAAATGTTACTCATAACTATCCTCCAAAACAACCATACTGCATAATTTCATAAAACATTCCAATAACAGCACTCATAATGCTATAACTACAACTAAATTACAAACCACCACCTTTGTCTACCCAATTGAAGCATACGAAATACATAATAAGCTGAAACCACGAAGTAATTTTACTTCTGACAAACATTAGTCGAAAAAAACACCAAGCAATCTATAAGTAGACAATTAAATTTTAGAAGCATTTTTCTCTTGGGCAGATTGTTTCGTTGTTGCTTCAGCAATATATTGAAAATCTTCTTTGTAAACAGGGATGTTTCTCTCAACAAACAATTTTTTAAGGTAGCTTTTTCCATTGCACTGGCTGTCCATACTTTACTTGAAATAAGTCAAAATATATTAACAATAGAGAAAGAAAATTTGAGGCTGAACACAAACCTTTAACTTATCAAA
This sequence comes from Cucumis cinereus, assembly GCA_037974625.1. Classification (NCBI taxonomy): domain Eukaryota; kingdom Viridiplantae; phylum Streptophyta; class Magnoliopsida; order Cucurbitales; family Cucurbitaceae; genus Cucumis; species Cucumis cinereus. The sequence continues at coordinate 32,972 of JBBPDJ010036795.1, read as the reverse complement.
ACGAGTGATAATACGTTTCCCAGTTTTTTGTTGATGCAGTAACCAATTTTGTTCATTTGGGAGTTTCTTTTTCTGTCGATCCATTGCCCATTCCTTGACATGGTGTACTTTGGAGACATCGGCAAATCAAATGGCACTCACTTACAATCGTCCCATAGTATTTAGGCTGCCATTTTTCCCTTCATCGATACATGCCACTTTTGGCACTTCTGTAATGCATCTGCATTCAGACTCTAGCACATGCGTATTATCTACAATGAAAATCCATGACATTCAATAAGAACCATTCTACTTATATAAGTTAAAGAACAGCAAGAGGAACTCACCATGAGATGCAAGATTTCGGATCACACTAGATCTCCACAGGGCTTTACAACATGCTACTGACTTGTATATCGACTCCCTCAACCACTATTGTTCCGAACAATGTGCAACTGAGCAGATACATCATTCTGCCCATCGACTATCAGTTCATGCTGATTAGCAAATGTTGGTACACGACCCCTATAAACCTAATAAAGGTGGTGTACCTTCTTTAGGAAAATTATTCCCAACGGCAATTTTAAGATGTACTTTCTTTGGCATCAGACCATTTGTGGACAAAAAAAATAAAACATGAAATTCAAACAAACTACTAGAACAAAGAATAACATGTTCATTTGTAGACAAAAATCCAAAAAATTACGTGTGCACTTTCAAACAAGATTCAGTGTTTTTAAAAAAACAAAATTTAAAAATACTCAAATAGTGATATCCCTGTCCCTACATTTTGTGCTGTTGAAGAATCGCCCATGTGAGTTCCACCGGTCAAAGCAAGTTGTGATGCCCTCGAAGCTTGAATATCAAGACCATGTTGGTAGATGACAATCTCCATATCCCTAAATAAAAAGGGTTTAGTTAGCAAAACGGAAGAAAATTTAATAGCAAGAAATTATAATCAAAAGAAATGCCACTATGGAAAGGGAAACTATGGTCACTGAAAAATGGAACAATTATTCTTTACCTCAAAATTTTTTGTTATGGCATCGAATGCTCTTTCCCATTTGATTTCATGTGTTCCACTATCTGAAACTCGCATCAAACGTGAAATCATATAAAATAAAATTCATTATACCGTTAATTGAGCAAACAAAATAAAAATTGAAAGATTCGCTACACACCACATAAAATTTCATTGCCAATTTTGCTGACTCATCTCAAGATTCTTGAATAAGATTTTTCCTTGTAGGGAGGGGACTGGAACAAAACGAGAAATGGGATGGAGATGAGCAACTCAATAAGTTTGTGCAGAAATTTCTTGCTTCCAACTCAACGTTTTTTTAAGTTGCCATCTTGTCCAAGGTATCAACCTAAAATGTGAAATTATGATGAGCACGGTAAAGTATGAAAATACCAACTTAACTAAAAAAAAGAGAATAGCACAGTGATCTGATTATAAATACACTAAAAAAACAAAGGAAAATGCATCAATAGCATGAAGGGCACACAAAAATGGATAGGTAAAGCAAATGTTACTCATAAGTATCCTCCAAAACAACCATACTGCATACTTTCATAATACATTCCAATAACAGCACCCATAATACTATAACTACAACTATATTCCAAACTACCTCCTTTGTCTATCCAATTGAAGCATATGAACCATAATAATCTGAAACAACGAAGTAATTCTGACAAAATTTAGTCGAAAAACAGACCAAGCAATCTATAAGAATACACATAAATTTTAAAAGCATTTTTCTCTTGGGTAGTTGGTTTCGTTGTTGCTTCAGTAATATATTGGAAGCCTTCTTTGTAAACAGGGATGTTTCTCTCAACAAACCATTTTTCAAGCTAGCTTTTTGCAATCCACTGGCTGACCATACTTTACATGAAATAAGTTAAAATATATTGAAAATAGAGAGAAAATTAGAGGTTGCACACAAACCTTTAACGGATAAAAACGAGTGATAATACGTTTCCCAGTTTTTTGTTGATGCAGTAACCAATTTTGTTCATTTGGGAGTTTCCTTTTCTGCCGATCCATTGCCCATTTCTCTGAAATGATGAACTTTGGAGACATCAGAAAATCAGATAGCACTCACTTACGATCGTCCCATAGTATTTAGGCTGCCATTTTCCTTTCATCGATACATGCCACTTTTGGCACTTCTGTAATGCATCTGGATTCAGACTCTAGCACATGCGTATTATCTACAATGAAAATCCATGACATTCAATAGGAACCATTCAACTTATATGAGTTCAAGATCAGCAAAAGGAACTCACCATGAGATGCAAGATTTCGGATCACACTATATCTCCATAGGGCTTTACAATATGCTACTGATCATATGTCTCAGATAGGCTTCCACCATTCTCCCATTTAAAAAGAAGTCTGACTATCAATATATCGACTCCCTCAACCACTATTGTTTCGAACAACGTGCAACTGAGCAGATACATCATTCTGCCCATTGACTACCAGTTTATGCTGATTAGCAAACGTTGGTTCACATCCCCTACAAACCAAATAAAGGTGGTATACCTTCTTTAGGAAAATTATTCCCAACGGCAATTTTAAGATGCAGTTTCTTTGGCATCAAACCATTTATGGACAAAAAAAAATGAAACATGAAATTCAAACAAACTACAAGAACAAAGAATAACATGTTCATTTGTAGACAAAAATCCAAACAATTACGTGTGCACTTTCAAACAAGATTCAGTTTTTTTAAAAAAACAAAATTTAAAAATACTCAAATAGTGATATTCCTGTACCTAAATTTTGTGCTATTGAAGAATCGCCCATGTGAGTTCCACCGGTCAAAGCAAGGTGTTATGCCCTAAAAGGTTGAATATCAAGACCATGTTGGTTGATGACAATCTCCATGGCCCTAAATAAAACAGGTTCAGTTTGCAAAACGGAAGCAAATTTAATAGCAAGAAATTATAACAAAAGAAATGCCACTATAGTAAGGGAAACTATGGTCACTGAATTATGGAACAATTATTCTTTACCTCAAAATTACTTTTTATGGCATCGAATGCTCTTTCCCACTTTAATTCATGTGTTGCACTATCTGAAACTCGCATCAAATGTGAAATCATACAAAATAAAATTCATTATATCGTTGATTGAGAAAACAAAATAAAAATTGAAAGATTCACTACACACCACATAAAGTTTCATTGCCAATTTTGCTGACTCATCTCAAGATTCTTGAATAAGATTTTTTCCTAGTAGGGAGGGGACTGGAACAAAACGAGAAATGGGATGGAGATGAGCAACTCAATAAGTTTGTGCAGAAATTTCTTGCTTCCAACTAAACAATTTTTTAAGCTTCCATCTTGTCTAAGGTACCAACCTAAAATGTGAAATTATGATGAGCACGGTAAAGTATGAATATGCCAACTTAACTTAAAAAAAAAGAGAATAGCACAGTGATATGATTATAAATACACTAAAAAACAAAGGAAAATGACTCAATAGCATGAAGAGCACACAAAAATGGATGGGTAAAGCAAATGTTACACATAATTATCCTCCAAAACAACCATGTTGCATACTTTCATTAAACATTCCAATAACAGCACCCATAATACTATAAATACAACTAAATTCCAAACCACCACCTTTGTCTATCCAATTGAAGCATGTGAAATACATGATAAACTGAAACAACAAAGTAATTCTGACAAAAATTAATCGAAAAACAGACCAAGCAATCTATAAGTACACAATTAAAATTTAAAAGCATTTTTCTCTTGGGTAGTTGGTTTCGTTGTGGCTTCAGCAATATATTGGAAGCCTTCTTTGTAAACAGGGATGTTTCACTCAACAATCAATTTTTCAAGCTAGCTTTTTCCAATGCACTGGCTATCCATACTTTACTTGAAATAAATCAAAATATATTGAAAATTGTGAAAGAAAATTTAAGGTTAAACACATACCTTTAACTTATCAAAACGAGTGATAATACGTTTCCCAGTTTTTTGTTGATGCAGTAAGCAATTTTGTTCATTTGGTAGTTTCTTTTTCTACCGATCCATTGCCTATTTCTCCGTCACGGTGTACTTTGGAGACATTGGCAAATCAGATGGCACTCACTTACAATCGTCCCATAGTATTTAGGCTTCCATTTTTCCCTTCATCGATACATGTCACTTTTTGAACTTCTGTAATGCATTTGGATTCAGACTCTAGCACATGCGATTATGAACAATGAAAATCCATGACATTCAATAAGAATCATTCAACTTATATGAGTTAAATATCAGCAAAAGGAACTCACCATGAGATGCAAGATTTCAGATCACACTAGATCTCCACAGGGCATTACAACATGGTACTGATTATATGTCTCGGATAGTCTTCCACCATTCTCCCATTTAAAAAGAAGTCTGACTTGTATATCGACTCCCTCAACCACTATTGTTCCGAACAATGTGCACCTGAGCAGATACATCATTCTGCCCATCGACAACCAATTCATGGTGATTAGCAAACGTTGGTACACTTCCCCTACAAACCTAAAAAGGTGGCATACCTTCTTTAGGAAAATTATTCCCAACGGCAATTTTAAGGTGCAGTTTCATTGGCATCAAACGATTTCTGGACCAAAAAGAAATGAAACATGAAATTCAAACAAACTACTAGAACAAAGAATAACATGTTCATTTGTAGACAAAAATCTACAAAACTAAGTGTGCACTTTTAAACAAGATTCAATTTTTTTAAAATAAAAATTTAAAAATACTCAAATAGTGATATCCTTGAACCTACATTTTGCGCTATTGAAGAATCTCCCATGTGAGTTCCACCGGTCAAAGCAAGGTGTGATCTCAAAGCTTGAATATCAAGACCATGTTGGTTGATAATAATCTCTGTGGCCCTAAATAAAACAGGTTCAGTTGGCAAAACGGAAGCAAATTTAATAGCAAGAAATTATTATCAAAAGAAATGCCACAATTGTAAGGGAAAATATGGTCACTGAAGTATGTAACAATTATTCTTTACCTCAAAATCACTTGCTATGGCATCGAATGCTTTTCCCGCTTGATTTCATGTGTTGAAGTATCTGAAACTCGCATCAAGCGATAAATCATACAAAATAAAATTCATTATACCGCTGATTGACCAAATAAAATAAAAATTGAAAGATTCACTACACACCACATAAAGTTTCATTGCCAATTTTGCTGACTCATCTCAAGATTCTTGAATAAGATTTTTCTTAGTAGGGAGGGGACTGGAACAAAACGAGAAATGGGATGGAGATGAGCAACTCAATAAGTTTGTGCTGAAATTTCTTGCTTCCAACTCAACAATTTTTGAAGCTGCCATCTTGTCTATGGTACCAACCTAAAATGTGAAATTATGATGAGCACAATAAAGTATGAATATACCAACTTAACTAAAACAACAGAGAATAGCAAAGTGATCTGATTATAAATACACTAAAAAAACAAAGGAAAATGCACTAATAGCATGAAGGGAACACAAAAATGGATAGGTAAAGTAAATGTTACTCATAATTATCCTCCAAAAAAACCATGTTGCATACTTCCATAAAACATTCCAATAACAGCACCCATAATACTATAACTACAACTAAATTCCAAACCACCACCTTTGTCTATCCAATTGAAGCATATGAAATAAATAATAAGCTGAAAAACCGAAGTAATTTTATTTCTGACAAACATTAGTAGAAAAAAAGACCAAGCAATCTATAAGTACACAATTAAATTTTAAAAGCATTTTTCTTTCGGATAGTTGGTTTCGTTGTTGATTCAGCAATATATTGGAAGCCTTCTTTGTAAACAGGGATGTTTCTCTCAACAAACAATTTCTCAAGCAAGCTTTTTCCATTGCACTTGCTGACCATACTTTACATGAAATAAGTCAAAATACATTGAAAATAGCGAAAAAATTTGAGGTTGCACACAAACTTTTAACGGATCAAATAGAGTGATAATACGTTTCCCAGTTTTTTGTTGATGCAGTAACCAATTTTGTTCATTTGGGAGTTTCTTTTTCTGCCGATCCATTGCCCATTTCTCTGACAAGGTGTACTTTGGAGACATCGGCAAATCAGATGGCAATCACTTACTATTGTCCCATAGTATTTAGGCTGCCATTTTTCCCTTCATCGATACATGCCACTTTTGGCACTTCTGTAATGCATCTGGATTCAGACTCTAGCACATGTGTATTATCTACAATGAAAATCCATTACATTCAATAAGAACCATTCAACTTATATGAGTTAAAGATCAGCAAAAGGAACTCACCATGAGATGCAAGATTTCGGATCACACTAGATCTCCACAGGGCTTTACAACATGCTATTGATCATATGTCTCAGATAGGCTTCCACCATTCTCCCATTTAAAAAGAAGTATGACTATTAGTATATCTACTCCCTCAACCACTATTGTTCCGAACAATGTGCAACTGAGCAGATACATCATTCTGTCCATCGACTACCAGTTCATGCTAATTAGCAAACGTTGGTACACTTCCCCTACAAACCTAATAAAGGTGGTATACCTTCTTTAGGAAAATTATACCCAACGGCAATTATAAGATTCAGTTTCTTTGGCATCAAACCATTTTTGGACAAAAAAATTCAAACATGAAATTCAAACAAACTACTAAAACAAAGAATAACATGTTCATTTGCAGACAAAAATCCAAACAATTACGTGTGCACTTTCAAACAAGATTCAGTTTTTTAAAAAAAAAATTAACACTCAAATAGTGATATCCTTGTACCTACATTTTGTGTTATTGAAGAATCGCCCATGTTCGTTCCACCGGTCAAAGAAAGGTGTGATGCCCTCAAAGCTTGAATATCAAGACCATGTTGGTTGATCACAATCTCCATGGCCCTAAATAAAACATGTTCGGTTGGCAAAACGGAAGCAAAATTAATAGCAGGAAAATATAATCAAAAGAAATGCCACAATTAAACTATGGTCACAGAAGTATGGAACAATTCTTCTTTACCTCAAAATTACTTGTTATGGCATCGAATGCTTATCCCACTTGATTTCATGTGTTGCAGTATCTGAAACTCGCATCAAGCGTGAAATCATACAAAATAAAATTCATTATACCGTTTATTGAGCAAACAAAATAAAAATTGAAAGATTCACTACACACCACATAAAGTTTCATTGCCAATTTAACTGACTCATCTCAAGAATCTTGAATCAGATTTTTCCTCGTAGGGAGGGGACTGGAACAAAACGAGAAATGGAATGGAGATGAGCAACTCAAAAAGTTTGTGCAGAAATTTCTTGCTTCAAACTCAACAATTTTTGAAGCTGCCATCTTGTCTAAGGTACCAACCTAAAATGTGAAATTATGATGAGCATGGTAAAGTATAAATATACCAACTTAACTAAAACAACAGATAATAGCACAGTGATATGATTATAAATACACTAAAAAAACAAAGGAAAATACATCAATAGCATGAAGGGCACACAAAAATGGATAGGTAAAGCAAATGTCACTCATAACTATCCTCCAAAACAACCATACTACATACTTTCATTAAACATTCCAATAAGTAACAAGACCCAAAACAAACAGCCAACCCAACAGCTTATTCCATATTAGCTTATGAGATGAGATGTGGATCGTCTTCTTGCCATATTAGCTTATTCCATAATTTGTCGTCGATAGAGATACAAATCACTAATAAGCCAAGACTACACACTCACAGTAAGCAACAAGACCCAAAACAAACAGCCAACCCAACAGCAAAAACCAGCCTTGAATAAAGCAGATTAAAATTTAACACATAAAGAAAAACACCTGTGAAGAGACCATACGAGAACCGTTTCAGAACACGACCAAAACTCCAATGTAAAGTTGTCTCCACGGATAGAAGTCGATCGAGAAATCCCCCAATCACAAAAAAACCACCGGGCAAAAAGAGATAGACGCACAATCGCCTTTAACCTACCGGAGGGAATATGCTAGAACTTCCAAACAAAAGATTTTTGAGTTACAGTGGTGTAGGACAAAAATACCAAAAGGAAATCGTTGGAGGACCAATTGGGACCCCAAAATAAAAACTGAGTTTGGGACACCGTTGATCAATTATTTTTGAAAAAAACTTCGACGTCCCTCCAGATGACCTTATTTTCTACATAGAAATGCATTTTACGCAAAACTTTGGTCCATTGTTTGAAAGCTATAGAATTGGTCATTTTTCGTCTGTTTTGGGTGGTATGTTAGTTCTACGTCAAGTAGTACTTTTTGTGACATGTAGTTCATATAAATGTGTCAGAGACATGTTTAGGGTCAGGGACGCACATTTTTTAGTGGATTCCAGAATTACAAGGGTGTAGAAAAAAAATACCAAAAGACATACGTTTGAGGACCACTTTGGACCCCAAAATAAAAACTAAGTCTAGCACGTCTTTGATAAATTATTTTTGGGAAAAACTTCGTTATTCCTCCAAATGAACAAATTTTATACCTAGAAATGCATTTTAGGCCAAATTTTGGTCCATTTTTTTAAAGAGATAACATTGGTTATTTTTCGTTCGTTTTGGATTGTACGTTAGTCGTATGTCAAGTAGCACTCTTAACAATCAATGATTCATGTATCATAGACATATTTAGGCTCATAGATGCACGTTTTTTAGCCAAGGATCCGTGAACTAAAGCGATGTAGGATGGAAATACCACTTTTGACCTCAAAATAAACACTGAGTCTGGGACGCCTTTGATCAATTATTTTTGAAACAATCTCGTATCATCCTGGACAAGCACGCTCAGACGTAGCCCACAACAAGGTGCAAGCATTATCTAAGCAAACCCATCCAAGTACATCAACTCGACATCCCGCTCTCACTCCCCGCCCAACGTAGAGGCATGGCAAGACCAAGCCCTTCCACCAAGCACAGAGCAATCACGAGATGACTTCGACATTCCTCCAAATGTGCCCATTTTATACCTAGAATTTCATTTTAGGCCAAACTTTGGTCCATTTTTTAAAATCTTTACCATTGGTCATTTTTATCGATTTTAGATGGTACATTAGTCGTACGTCAAGTAGCACTCTTTACGACCTATAGTTAATGTAAATGTGTCAGAGACATGTTCAGGGTCACGGACACATGTTTTTTAGCAAAGGATCTCTTAAATTACAGTGGTGTAGGACGAAAATACCAAAAGAAAATCGTTGGAAGACCACTTTGGACTCCAAAATAAAATTAAGTTTTGCACCTCTTTGATAAATTATTTTGGAAAAACTTCGACATTCTTCCGAATGAGCCCATTTTATACCTAGAAGTGCATTTTAGGCCAAACTTTGGTCCACTATTTTGAAAGCTTTACATTTGGTTATTTTTCGTCCGTTTTGGGTGGTACGTTAGTTGTATGTCAAGTAGCACTCTTCACGACCTATAGTTCATGTAAATGTGTCAGGGACATGTTTAGGGTCATGGAAACATATTTTTTAGCAAAGGATCTCTAAATTACAGTGGTGTAGGACGAAAATACCAAAAAGAAATCGTTGGAGGACTATTTTGGACTAAAATAAAATTAGTTTGGCACCTCTTTGAAAAATTATTTTGGAAAAAACTTCGACATTCCTCCGAATGAGCCCATTTTATACCTAGAAATGCATTTTAGGCCAAACTTTGGTCCATTTTTTTGAAAGCTTTAGCATTGGTTATTTTTCGTCGGTTTTGGGTGGTACGTTAGTTGTACGTCAAGTAGCATTCTTCACGACCTATAGTTCATGTAAATGTTTCAGGAGACATGTTTAGGATCATGGACAGGCATTTTTAAGCCAAGGATCCCTGAATTACAGGGGTGTAGGGCGAAAATACCAAAAGGAAAATGTGTAAAGGAAGCGACGTTTTGCTTAAGAGAAAAAAACTCTCTTGGAGCGTTGCTTCAGAACTGGTTTGTGGGTGGTTTTTCCGACATATCTCAGTGGATTCCTCTTCGTTTCCTATGAAGGTGAAGTGGTAGGTGTTAACGAAATAAAAGTACCTCAATTTGGTGGGCTCTCCGTTACGCTCGGCCATCCGTTCGATGGCTTTGTTTTGCCCCAATCTTCAACTTTGTTGATGAGTTGTTCTTGAAGCGAAGATATCTTGTTTCAAATGAGTTTAATGGAAATTCATTGGTCTCCAATGTGTGGGTTCAACTCAAATCATGGTAATAGCTTGGTTCAGATAAGTGAGGCAGTGGCGCGAAGACGAGAGCAATGGTTGAATTTGAACGATTCCATAAAGCAGCAGTGAGAGATATAAAGGTAACGGTTAAATTTAATCTAGAACTGGCCAAATTCACATCAACCAAACCAGTTGTTATTGAATCACCGGTGAGGAAGGGATTAGCGTTGGGCCTCAGGTTGTGGTAGTTGGACAGTCCGGAAGGATGATTGAGCTGAAGAATGGTAGTGAGCCTTTGCGTTCGATGATTGATGGGCCGATAATTCACACACGATAGAGTGTTGACATTGGTAAGGTTGTTAGATCGAGTGGGCTTAAGAAGAATAGTGGGTTAGATAATTGGCTTCCTGATGGGCCTCCGGGTGCACACACTCGGGTGATATTATATAAAAAAGAAAGGTTGCCGCTAGATGGATTTCAAGCGGATGGTAAAAAGGGTGAGCTTGTTGAAAATGGAAAAAAAGTGACTGAAACAAGCAAAATTGGGTCAAATAAGTCTGTGGGTACTGGGCCAACATTAAATGTTGGGCCTATGATTTATAAGGTTGCAGCCCAAGGAAACGAAAAAGGGGTAGATTCAAATAAGCATACTTCATAGGACCACCTTTTGGAGATTCGCTCGTGGCCAATCTTAAATTCACTCCTCCTTTGATGGACGATTCAAGGATTGTGGTGACTCCGCCAGATGAGGTTGTAGCAAAAGCTGTTGAAATATGAGAAAATTCTTTGGTAGGTCATCTAATAGTCACTAAAATGTCGTATGCGATCATCCAACGTCTAGTGGATAAAATTTAGGGTCGAATTGAAATGCCTAATATTGCAGTTCTTGAAAATGATCTCATCATTTTTCAGTTTAAACGAGCTAAATCGATAAACTGAATTCTCTCACGTGGCCCTTGGCACCTAGGTGACAACCCATGCTTCTATGCAAATAGTCTCCACGCATTGTCCCCGAATCTTTTGTTTTTAATACAGTCCCTGTCTGGATTAGAATGGCTCATATCCCAATGGAGTTTTGGACTGATGTGGGTATGACGGTAGTTGCTAGTCTTGTTGGCAAGCCATTGAATATAGATATAGCTACTAGGGAGCGTCGTAAAATGTCTTATGCGTGTATTCGTGTTGAAATATCTGGTGATTCTATTATTCTTCATGAGGTGATTATCCGGTGGTAGTTGCTATTTGATACCAATGTAACACCATTGAAAGATAACAACCAATGACTGATAGAGATTATTTGAATGAGGACAATTTAACTCATCAAAATTGGCAAGTATTAAGGTTAATATCTATTCTCACACATCATTACTTTGAGACAATTACCTAAAATCTTATCCCAAAGTTAGGGTGAGATACAAGCATCATGCATTCTAATTAAGCTTCACACTCTATAAGTACACTTGTAATCTCTTTTAATTTCATGGATTCAACTATAATAAAAAAACGTTCATTGGTTGTAATCAATATTGAAATTATTGACCACTAAACTAAGGCATATAGTTCTTTAGATGTGGTGTCATCGTCTTGGGTGAGACGCCTGGGTGTTTCCCCGTTGGTAAGCCTTATGAGGAATTTATGTGATTTGAGACCTGTTTTGCGTAGACATTTTGGGCGTCATATTCAATGGCTTAGTGATAAGTGAAAGTGGCTAAAGATTCCATGGATCGGGCTTAGGTTGTTGCTGAGCAAAATCCTTTGTCTGATATCTTGGGGCAACAGGCTGGACTTGCTACTGAGGCTTTCTGGTCTGCTGTTAGGTTAGAGGAGGCTTCTCTTCGTCAGAAGTCTCGTATTCATTGGTTGGATCTTGGGGATCAAAATACTGGTTTCTTCCATCGTACTGTTCATTCTCGTATGAGTGGAAATAGTTTGCTTTCTATGGTTGATTCTGATAAAGTAGGTGGTCCTTCCATGATAGTGGGGCACATTCAGCGGTCTGAGGATTGTATTCATGCTCTTTAAGAGCCTATTGGGAGGGAGGAGGTTAGGAGGGTTCTTTTATCTATGGATAGTGGTAAGGTTGCTGGCCCCGATGGTTTCTCTGTTGGGTTCTTTAAAGGTGCCCGAAGTGTTGTTAGGGAGCATTTTTGCAATGCGTCCTTCATTTTTTTAGACCTGTTACCTGCCTCCGAAGGTATATTCGACTACATTCACTCTTATTTCTAAACGCTTAGGGGTTGATCGTATGGAGGATTTTCGCTCTATCTTTTGTTGTAATGTGGTTTACAAATGTATTTCTAAAATTTTGACTGATAGGCTTCAGTGTGGTTGCCCCACTTTATCAGTAGTAACCAGTCTGCTTTTATTGTTGGTAGGAGTATTATTGATAATATTTTGCTATGCTAAGAGTTGGTTGGTTGTTATCACCTTAATAAAGATAAGTCCAGGTGTGTAATGAAGGTGGATTTGCAGTAGGTGTATGATTCAGTAAACTGCTCCTCTTCGATTTGTGAGTTGGATCAGGGCCCATGTGACTTCTCCTATGTTCTATATTTTTATTAACGGTTCTCTTGAGGGGATATTTTCTTGGAAGAAAAGGTTTGAGACAAGGTGACCCTTTATCTTCGTTCCTTGTCGTTATGGCGATGAAGGTCTTCTCTCGTATGTTTAATCAGACTCCCCAGAAGTTCCAGTTCCATCATCGTTGCGAGAAGGTTTGTTTGGCTAATCTTACATTTGCTGATGATCTAATGATTTTTGTGCTGCTGATCAAGGTTCTTTGAGGTTTGTGAGGAGTCTCTTCAGCAGTTTGAGGAGCTCTCTTGTTTGGTTGCCAATGTTGGGAAGAGCTCTATGTTTGTGGCTAGAGTTGATGGTGAGACTGCTGTGTTGCTTGATGGTTGTATGGGGTTTGCGCTTGGTACCTTTCCGGTTAGTTACCTTAGGCTTCCTTTACTGTCTAGTAGGTTGCGTATGGCTAACTATGACCCTCTTATCCAATGCATTACTAGCAATGTTAGAGGGTGGGTTGCGGGAGCTCTCTCTTTTTCTAGTTGTATGCAACTTGTTCGTTTTGTGCTTAGAATTTTCAATATTATTCGCGAGTGTGTTTGTGTTGCCGACGGTGGTGTTACAATAGGTGGATAAGATTTTGAGATCTTACCTTTGGAGGGGGAAGGAGGAGGGTAGATGGGGTGTTAAGGTTTCTTGGGGGTGGTTTGTTTTCATTTTGAGGAGGACGGTCTGGATATTCGAGATGGCCCTTCATAGAATATTGCGGGTGTATTGAAGATTTTATGGAGGATGTTGGTTCGATCGGACTCTCTTTGGGTGGCTTGGGTGGAGGCTTATATCCTTAAAGGTCATTCACTATGGTCGGTGGATTGTTAGGTGGGTCGATCGTGGTGTCTTTGGACGATCTTGTATCAATGTGATCATTTGAAAGACAACGTTTGTCTGAAGTTAGGTGGTGGTCGTTTGTGTTTTGTGAGGTTTGATCCTAAAATGATGGGTGGTTCGATTTTGAAGCAGTTTAGGGAGTTTAAAATTTTGGATTTCATTTCGACTGATGGTGGTGGAGTTGGCCTACGATTTCTAGAGAGCTATTGGATTTATGGATGAACGTTCAGGGTATTATACCTTGTATGGGTATTGGGGATTGTTGGGTTTGGGTTCCGGGCAATCAGGGTCAGTTTTCTGTGGCAAGTACTTGAGAGGCTTTTCGATCGAGAAGCCTTCGGATTCCTTGGTCTGGTCTTCTGTGGGTTGTGGCATCCTCATAGGGTTGGGGGGTGGGATGTTGAGTTAGGTAGGTTTGCCGTAAGGGTATTGAGAAAGGTGTTACAAGGAAGCTTTGACATGTCTTGTGGTAAGCTACTATTTATTTTATTTGGCAAGAATGTAACCATCATCTTCATGGCGGTACACTTAGAGAGCCTACTGTTCTTTTCCAGACTATTTAGACTTGTGTGCATGCTAGTGCTACTTCTTGGCGGAAAGACCTTCAGGGCTTTTTCTAGTTATTTGCTTTCGGTTGGGTTGCCCTTTTTCTTGGGTGGTTTGTTGCTTTTTGTTTTTTGTTTTTTCTTTTTTGCGTTTGCTTGCTTAGTCTCGAGCTGTAGGACTAGTTTTGACTTTGTGTTCTTTCTACTTGACTTTTATAGTATGTTTTCATCGCTTGGTTTCTTTGCTATTGAGTTTTGTTGGCTCATGTGTCTTGCCTCGGGCTGTGAGGTCCCCTTGTTGTTGTATAATAAATTACCTTTTCAACAAAAAAATATATCGAAATCATTGATAACTTGACAATAATACCATTCTCTAGGAACCAGACATATACCAATTGTCTAAAGATTATTTATAGTTGCAGAGTTGGTTCTAACATGTTTTCATCCTAATTTTCAAATTCCAACTTCTTCTCTCAATCAACCTTATCCCTTTCAAGAGCCCCCCAAGCGCCGCTCCCCTCTAGTCCCTCAAAAGTCAGAACTCTCTTCATTTTCATCTTCTCTTCTTTACTTTTCACTTTTTTTTTCTTCAAATCTCAGCCCATCCATTTTTTTCTTCTTTTTCTCCCCTCCTCCTCTTTCTTCTTTTTCTTTTTTTCTTTTAAATCTCAACTTACTCCTTTCTTTTCTTCTTCCTCTCTTTCTTATGTTTTGTTTTTAATATGAGCCCAAGCACAATTCTCCATCTTCTATTTTTGTCCTTTTAATCTCAACACCCTTCTTCTTCTTACCATTTTTGGTACAAAACTTTCCTTTTTATCCAAAATTGAAAGAAAAATCCAAAATAAAAATCGAACCGAACCAAATCGCATCAAACCCGAATTGAAATAAAACTGAAATCGAATCTTTGTGGTTCGGTTCGATTCGAACCAAACTGAACTATGAATACCCCTAGTTGTCGCAGCTTTCTATCAACTAAATAATGATTTTATATACATTATCTAGCAGTTAAACTAACAAGTAGTCTTTATAGCAAGACTGGATCGAACAACAATGAGCCCATCATAAACTGTCTTTGGAAAGCAGTAAAAACAAGGCCCAAGGAGTTTTGAGATAGAATTACAGGAAAACTAAAGTGCAGAAAATTAAGCGTAGAAAAGTAAAATAGATTGGGAAAGACGAACACGAGATTACCTCCATTCATAAGGAAGTTATTGGGCTATCTATGTATTTATTCATTGACTTATCGTGCAAGATTTATGGGCTAACTAATTATCAAGCCTAATTACATGTCTGGAAAGATCGTCAAACTCCCTAGCAAAATCAATGGAAATGTCGATTCTTAAATTAACTAAGTGTTGTCATGCAAGTCTATGCACTTAGCTAATGGCATTAAACCCATAGATTAATTAGAACATTAAGTTAAATTGGTCGAATCTAACCTAACGTATTTCTATTCCATAGGTTTCATTATCTTTCATTACTGGGTGACCAAAGGAAAGCTAGCAATTGGACCATGACTTTAACTAAAACCTATTGTTACTCAAATGATGTTGAACAAAACAATTCTAAGAACACCACAGTAAAATACATATGATAAGGAGACAAAATAAAACACAAAGTTTAGGGAGAGCCTAAGTGTTTACTCACTAAGTTAGGCTACTCGTGTGTCACTGCAATGGTTATTTACTTACAATTAAGTACAACTTTGTAATTGTTTGACTTTATACTGTGAAGTATTCCAAATGAAGTGAGCTTTCCTGTGAACAAGAATTTTTATCCTCTCAACTTCAAATGAAGACAGAATATTTAGGCTCCTTCTAAGTGTGAGAATCCATTCTCAAATTACATTCCTCTAATATATTATCCAAAGAACCTCTCAAGAATGACAATCAGCAAATGCTTCACAATCATATGAATTAACACACTTGTGGTTTATGGTAAAATATACAAGACAATAATATGATTCTTTTTCAAAAGCAACAATCCAAAACGAGTACAATAACCTGTTAAATATGCACAACAAAAAAAGAGAAACAAACTGATACCATAATATGTTGAGGCCAGAGAAGGAAAAAATCCTTCAGAATAAACACCCAGAAATTTTCCAATAAGGAAAAAGTTTGCAGACATAATCAACAATGCAATGTGTGGGACATCCTGTAAAGCAACTCGAGAAACCAAATGCAAATAAGATTACCAACAACCACACTTGAAAAATATACTCAAACACCAAAACTCTAGAAGTTATCGTTAATGAGGAGTTCGAAGTTTATTATTTACCTTATATCTCCATTAGTGTCATTTTGTAGCTTATTTTAATTGTTTTACCAACTGTTTTAGAACATGATAAAAATTTTGATTAAAATGTAAAAAATTAGAACCAACAATGATATGATACCAATTTAAGATAAATACATTATATACTATATATATCGGTAAAAGATTAAAAGTTCACACTCCCCTGTTTTTAAACCAAAAAGAGAGAAAATTTGTTTTGTCTTCTTACAATTTAATTATTATAAAGTTTCATTTGTTCAATTAATTATTGTTTCCACGTTTACAAATTAAACTTAATTTGATTGAAACTTTGAATTTAATTTTAATTTGATTTTTAAGTTTCATAATCTTAATTACATTCTTATTATTCAGTTTTGAGTTTAGTTTTCATTTAATTCATAAATTTTCACATTTAATACTTTTACCATTAAAGTTGGAAGCTTATTGTAACAACAAAAATGCTTAAAATATTTATAAAATATAGCAAAATTTTAGATTTTATCAATGATACACATTGATAGACTTCTATCAATATCTATCGGATGTTTATCAATGTCACTAATAGAAGTCTATCAGTGATAAACTCTAAAATTTTGCTATATTTCGATATATTTTAGTTCATTTTGCTATATTTGAAGATGAATCCTCAAAGTTTTACTAATGTTAGCTTTGATATTTTAGGTTAACTTTTTAGTTAATTAGTCGTTTCAACAAAATTAACCTTTTAAATTAATTTATTTTTTCAGTACAAATTTTAAATTAATTTTAATAGTAACGACAAATTAGTGAAACTAATTTAATTACAATAATGTAACTTTTCAAATGAATTATTAGATATTAACGGGTAATAAAAAATCAAAATTAAAAGTGTAAAATTTGTCTAAATGAAAATTAAACTTAAAGTTAGAATAAAAATGTAATATTTTAAAATTTAATAAACAAACGAAATTATTGTAAATAACAAAACTCATGAAATATTTATAAAATCAATTTGATAGACTAATATAATGTAATCAATTTATAAAATATGAAATTTTGTTATATTTTGTAAATATTTGGATGAATTTTACTCCTAAAAACTAATTCAAACTCAGGACAAAAATAATTTTCTTATTATAAATATTTGAAAATAGATGTCTCATTATGCATTATGATTAATGTCATTTGACAAGTGTCACTCTTATTCTTTCTCATCTACATTGTCAAATGTTTTGAAGGTGTCAACCCTAGTGATCATGTAAGTCACCTCATGCTTGTCAAATTGCCTATAAATAGTGACATTTGTTGAATTTTGTAGAAACACATACATTGGGAGAAAATACAAAGAATTTGGAGAAAGTGGAGGATTTTTTTCATAATTTTTCTAATTTTCTGATTTTGTTATATTATTTTATTTTTTTTTTATTTTAATATTATATTTTTTCGATATCTCTGTTTCCGTTGTGCCTCATTTTTACAACATGTTATCAGCACGAGCTCCAGTCGTCTCCTACGGCGAAGGTAGGTCCTAAAGATAAGTTGAATTTTCTTTCACTTTATTATAATTAATAAAATAAATATTATTTTGCATATTTAATATATATTAAATTACTAATATATTTATAATATTTTATGATAGTGTTACCATGAAAAATCTTGCAAAATAAGAATTTACGGCTCTTCACATTAACGGTAGCAATTATTTGCTATGGGTTCTTGATGCTGAGATGCATCTCAGTGCCATGAATATCGGAGATACAATTAAGAAAGAAAATGTAACAATCAATCAAGAAAAGGCGAAAGCCATGAATTTCCTTTGAAATCAAAATAATTAACAGTAAAAGATCATCATATGTTGTGGAGTAAACAGAAAGAAAGGTATGATTATTTAAAATTTGTTTATCTTCCTCAAGTTCGTTATGATTTGATTCATTTAAGGCAACAGGATTTTAGATCACTAAGTGATTACAATTCTGAACTGTTTAGAATTAGTTCAAAATTGTTATTATGCGGAGAAAAAATTACTGATGAAGACATGTTGAAAAAGATATTTTCTACTTTTCATATCTCGAATATGCTCTTGCAGCAGCAATATCGAGAGAAAATTTTTTAAAATATTATGAACTCATCTTATATCTTCTTATTGCCTAACAAAATAACGAGTTGTTGATGAAAAAGCACGGATCCCGATCAACTGGAACAACACCACTTTCTGAAGTGAAAGTTGTGAATTTAATCATGGACGGAGTCGTGGTCGAGGTAGAGATCGTGGTAGAGGAAAAAATAATTATTATTTTCGTGGTGGTTGTTCTAATAATCCAAATTTCAAAAAAACCACATGAAACGATAATTGTAAAGGGAAAACTCCACAAAATAAAAATACAAAAAATGATGAAGAAGTTTGCTACCGATGTGGGTATGACTGGACATTTGTCACGTGTTTTTCATGCATCGAAACTCTTAGTTTATTTTGTTAGATTTTATGTCCTAAAACTAGTAGATAATAAAAGTAATCCATCGATCGTTATATAAAGAGTTTTCATTCCAATTTTAATACTGATCATTAGTTTTATCTTATTAATCCAAATCCAAAAAACTAACATCCTAAGCTGATTTATGAGTCTTGAACCGCATGTGGAGACATACATAGATCAATGTTCGAGATACAACTTAAAGGGTCTATAATATAGGGATAAGGTTGGGTACCTTATCTTGGTAACACTATGGATATGATCCACTTTGTATTTGATATAAACACAATGATCCAACGTGTTCATGTAGGTGATACGCGAGTGGGAGCATCCTATGGAATAAGTTTGCATAAGACTGGACCACGAAATAGTAATCACTATATGTAACTCTCTTTACTAGTTAAGTATCTATTTCAAAAGGATGACCTATGCAACTTAGTCTTAATCCTAAGTGTATTATGAACTTCTGTTCACAAGAGATTGTCTTTTGATTCGTACGGGTGAGACTGATCAGATTGCCGACTTAATAAGCCTACCATTCAAGGTCGGGTGAGAGAGCTGAGAACATAATCTCACAAAATCGAATTCAATTATTCTCGACTTTAGGTTAAGTAGATGAATGTTCCTTTAAATGGTGTCTCTAGAACTTGAACAAAGGGCTCTACTCTCTCTATGGCACGAGAGAAATTTTTATCTATTGGTTGAACCATAAATAGGTTTTTCATTAGAGGAGAACTGGTATTTAAGAACTAAGAAGTAACTCAGGAGTAAAATGATAATTTGACCCACCTGGTATTATGAACACTTGTGAAGGACTAACTTGTTGTTATTGGTCTATATCCTTGAACACTTGTGAATAACTAACTTGTTAGAATAAGTTCAAATATTATTTTAATGTGAATTAGATTCATATTAAAACTAATATGATACACATTAAACTATAGACTATGAGAGAATATTATATTTGAATATGATTCAAATCAAAATTAAATTAAATATAAGATATTTAATTTAGTAACTAATTAATAGTTTAGTTTATTTAAAGAAAAATTATCTAAAATAGAAAAATTTACAAAATATTTACCCTTCAAAGAAAAATCAAGTGTAATTGATTTTTGTCTTTTAGTGATTTTTTTCTATGAAATGTAAATAGTTTGTTTTTTTATTCTATATTTGAAAAAATTCTTTTATTAAATTTTATTTAATTAAATTGAATTAAAACTAAAGTTATGAGAGAGATTCATGGAATATTAATTAAATGTGATTTAATTAATTACTAATTTAATTTTAATTTGATTGAAATTAAATGACTGTGAGAAACGTGAGATTCACCGTAATAATTCTTTTATGTGTTTTCAAAGAACAAGAGGTTTGAATAAAAAGAATTTTTTCTTCTTTCTCTCTATACAATTTTCTTTTAAAAAAAAATATTCTAAATCCCAAAATGTTCCTACAAACCAAACCTCATCTACCTAGAGGATAGGAAAGGTTTCAAGTGGTGGTTGTCTCACATTTGGTGATTTGTAGATTCAGGGTCGACAACAAAAGTAAGTTTCAATTTATTCTTTTTTTAATTTATTTTTCTATTTGCATGCTTAGCATTATTATTTTACAGTAAATTACTTTTGTATTATCGCCAATGTATTGGTATTTTTATTTTTTCAATTAAATTTGAGTTATGGTTCTGTTAAGTCTTTCGTTGTGTAAGGACTATCATCCCTTCAATCGGTTTCAGAGATATCTCAATTTTTAAGTTGGAAATTTTAAAAATTTGCATTGGTTTTTTGTGGGATTGCTTTATTATAAATATGAATTTTGAAATTGAATGTTTATTGTATTTTGGCCATAGATGTACTGCTTTTTATTTGATTAATTGTAAAGGTCCTTGCATTTTTGGACATTTTATTTTGTAAATCATGTAAATTAGACTTTAATTTGGATTCAGAACATTTTTTTTAAGAAAAACGATACCAAATTTGCTCAAATAGGACCACCGAAGTCCAAGTTACAACAATTTTTTCAAAATTGTACGGATGAAATTAAAAAAAAAAAGGACGGCTCGGAGCATGGTTGATGGCGCGCATGCGGCTTCAGCGTGCAGCTCGAGCATGGTCGTTAGCTCGTGATCGGCTTGGCAGCTTCAGTCATCATTTTGGGTCGGTTCAACTTGTTTTTGGATCGGTTCTTCCATTTTTAGGCCGGTTCAAGTGGTTTTGGGTCGGTTTAGTCATTTTTTGGACTGGTTCATGGTTTTTTGACCCGATTTGAAGTTTTTTGAAGGTTTTTGGACTAATTTTGGAGCTTTGAAAGTTATTTTTTAGGATAAAATTAATTAAATTATTGTAATTTTATGCTTTATTTTATCCTAGGGCTAATTTTACAGGTTCAATTGCTGTTTAAATGCTTTATGGATGTCATTTAGGTAAATCTCACCATAGGTTAAGCATATCCATGCATTTTTATATATTATAATTGTTATAATGTATGGTATGCCTGATAATTGATTTTATGAGTAATTTAATGTAGGTTGATATATTAAATATATGAAATTGGAGAACCATGATGCATGACATTACTTGGATAAATATAATTTGTTATATTTTGTTAATGTCATATACATGTACATGCTTGATTAATTTTCATGATTTTCTTATATACAATTGTTATATTAATTAAAATGAAAATTAATTTGCATCGAGCATAATACATCCATAGATTGATATAATAATTATACTAAATATTATGATTTGCATGCAATATAGTTTATTTTAATTAATTATAATTTGATTGTTTATTAATTTGTTAAACTATAATATGCATGATTACATGTCGAATTAATTAATTTTATAAAAGTTATAAAAATTGAAAATTAGAAATCGCCAACCTATAATAAAGAGTTGCATGCAAACACACAATGATCTTAGGATAATTTGATTTAATTTTAAATTGTTTAAAATTAAATAAACCTAAATTATCACTAGTTCTAATTAGATTAGAATTATTTTTTTAGTTTAATGAAACTAAATAGGACAAATAGGATTTAAGGTTATAAGAGAACTCCGCCGATGAAGTTTTGGTTAAGGCTGGGGGTACTTAAGTTGATGGTTTACGGAACACCTCCTACCTGAAAATTAACCTGAAATCGACGTTGAATTAACTTTATTCTTATTAGAATAAGATGCCACTAGGTAAATTAAATAGTTTAATACACCTAAAAACTTTAGAGTAAAGTTTTATTATAAAAGTTATAATAGGATTTAAGGTTATAAGGAAACTCCACCAGTGAAGTTTTGTCTAAGGCTAAGGGTGCTTAAGTTGACGGTTTACGGAACACCTCCTACCAGGAAACTGCTTCTACCTAGAAACTGAACCAAAATCGACGTTGAACTAACCTTATTCCTATTACCATAAGATGCCACTAGGTAAATTAAATAGTTTAATACACCTATAATTTTAGAGTAAAGTTTTATTATAAAAGTTATAATAGGATTTAAGTTTATAAGGGAACTCCACCAGTGAAGTTCTATCTTACGTTAAGGGTACTTAAGTTGACGATTTATGGAACACCTCCTACCTGAAAACTGACCCGAAACCGACGTTGAGCTAACCTTATTCCTATTAGCATAAGATGCCACTAGATAATTAAATGGTTTATTACACCTAGAAGCTTTAGAGTAAAGTTTTATTATAAAAGTTATAATAGTATTTAAGGTTATAAGGGAACTTCACCAGTAAAGTTCTGTCTAAGACTGTGGGTACTTAAGTTGACGGTTTACAGAACACCTCTTACCTGGGAACTAACTCAGAATCGATGTTGAATTAACCTTATTCCTATTAGCATAAGATGCCACTAGTTAAATTTAATGGTTTAGTACACCTAGAAACTTTAGAGTAAAATTTTATTGTAAAAGTTATAATAGGAATAGACTTAGTTAGATTCATTTAACCGAAATTTAACTAAGTACAACAAACCCTAAAATATTAGAACATTTTAGTGGAAGAAAAATGGTATATATGATATATCAATTTTTAGCTCTCACCTCTCTAAGAACACGTGAGATCCATACTCACCTACGTGTCGCTCTAGACACGGCCTCCCTTATGAAAGTGTTTGTATGAGTCAATGACAAAGTGAATAAGGAAAATGTTTATAGTAAGTGGAAGAAGGATGTGTGTCAACGTATCCTACGGTCTCCTCCATTAGGTTGCACCGTAAGATTTCTATGATTCGTCTACGTGTCATCCTAGAGTGACCATCCTTTCGAATGGCCTGATCATAGGAGTTGGAACACCGCAAACTCCATAAATGGATAGGATTTCTTAGGTTAATCTTCACTAGTTGTATTTTCTAACGGTAGCATGTTGAAGCCTACCTCTGGGATTTGAAAATTGAAGGGTCACACTTAAAAGATGAATTAAGTTAGTTAATTAATCATTGACCGAACAACGGTAGCTAAGAACTATAGAAATAAGAGCTATTCTGGCTTTAGTAATTAGTTGAGATTGTCTCGATTCAGGAGAAGAGTAACCGATCACCCTTTGGTGACAGTTGCTCTAAAATTCTGAACTATCGTTGCAAAAACTAAATCGTTTGTTTGATTAGGGTTATTTGATTGTTTGTTTTTGTTGAATTTATTGGATACTTTGTGTAATTGGTTAAGAGACATAGATAAATAATACGGTCAATTGTTTGTTATTTTTCAGCATGTCTTCCTCTATTATTCAATTGCTTAAAAACGAAAAATTAATCGGTAAAAACTATACAATATTGAAGTCGAACTTGAATACAATTATGGTAGTCGATGATCTACGCTTCGTCATAACGGAGGAATGTCCTTATTTCCCTGCTCAAAATGTATCTCGAACTGTCAGGGATGCATATCACTGCTGGACAAAGGCCAATGAAAAGGCTCGCGTTTATATCCTTGCTAGTATGTCTGACGTACTAAGCAAGAAGCATGAGTCCATGGTCATTGCACGTTAGATCATGGATTTCCTCCAAGAAATGTTTGGACAATCATCCTTTTGGATCCGTCACGAGGCTATTAAATACGTTTATAATGCCCGTATGACAGAGGTCAATCTATTAGAGAACATGTTCTCGACATGATGGTCCACTTCAACATGGTAGAGATGAACGAGACGATCATTAACGAGCACAATCAAGTGTCCTTTATTCTAGAATCTCTTTCGAAGAGCTTTCTTCAATTTTGTAGTAATGCGGTAATGAACAAGATAGAGTATAACTTGACTACCCTTCTTAACGAACTGTATACTTTTCAGTCTCTTATGAAAAATAAGGGACAAAAAGAATGAGAGATAAATGTTGTTCATTCCAAGAGTTTTCAGAAGGGTTCATCCTCTGGAACAAAATCTACATTTTCAAGTTTTGGAACTAAGAAAATCCATAAAGGAGGAAAGGCGAAAGGTCTTGCTGCGTTGCAAAAGGCAAGGGGAAAGTTAATATAGCTGCCAATGGAAAGTGATTCTATTGCAATGACAATGGACATTGGAAGAGGAATTATCCTAAGTACCTTGCTGAGAAGAAGAATGAAGGTAAATATGATTTACTTGTCTTAGAAACTTGTTTAGTGAAAAATGACAAAAATGCCTCGAAACTGAATTCAGGAGCTACTAACCATGTTTGTTCTTCTTCATAGGAAACTAGTTCCCTTCAGCAGCTCGATGAGGGTGAGATGACGCTCAAAATTGGAACAGAATACGTCATTTCAACTCGTGGAGTGGGAGATGCCAAGTTTGTTTTTAGAAGTAGATACTTGTTTTTGTAAAACTTGTATATAGTTCCTAAGATTAAAAGAAACTTAGTATCTATTTCTTGTCTTCTTGAACAGATGTACTCAATTTCTTTTTCAATTAATAAAGCGTTCATTTCGAAAAATGACGTACATATTTGTTCTACTAAGTTAGAAAACAACTTGTATGTATTAAGATCGAATGTAGCTAAAGTAGTTCTGAATCATGAGATGTTTAAAAATGTTAATACTCAAAATAAAAGGGAAAGAAATTCTCCTAATAACAATACTTATCTTTGGCATTTAAGATTAGGTCACATTAATCTCGATAGGATTGGGAGATTGGTAAAGAATGGACTTCTAAATGAGTTAGAAGATGATTCATTACCTCCATGTGAATCTTGTCTTAAAGAAAAAATGACTAAACGACTTTTTACTGGAAAAGGTTATAGAGCCAAAGAGCCACTTAAACTTGTACATTCAGACCTCTGTGGTCTAGCGACTTTGAAAGTTCGAGGAGGTTTTGAATACTTCATCTCTTTTATAGATGATTATTCAAGGTATGATCATTTATACCTAATGGAACATAAGTCTGAAGCTGTCGAAAAGTTCAAAGAGTATAATGCTGAAGTTGAAAATCTATCAGGTAAAAAGATTAAAATACTTCGATCTGATCGAGGTGGAGAGTACATGGATTTGAGATTTCAAGACCATATGATAGAACATGAAATCCAATTCCAACTCTCAGCACCTAGTACACCTCAACAAAATGGTGTATCTGAATGGAGAAATAGAACCCTGTTAGACATGGTTCGTATATGATGAGTTATGCTCAATTGTCTAGCTTGTTTTGGTGGTATGCAGTAGAGACTACAATTCATATCTTGAACAATGTTTTCTCAAAAAGTGTTTCTGAAACACCTTTTAAGTTATGGAGAGAACTTAGACCTAGTTTAAGTCACTTAAGAATCTGGAGTTGTCCACCACACGTGTTAGTGACAAATCCTAACAAATTGGAACCTCGTTAAAGACTATGTCAATTTGTTGTTTACCCTAAAGAAATGAAATGTGGTTTGTTCTTCGATCCATAAGAAAATAAAGTGTTTGTATCGACAAATGCCACCTTTTTGGAAGAAAACAACATGAGAGATCATAAACCATGAAGCAAAATAGTATTAAGTGAAGCTAATAATGAATCAACAAGAGTTATTAAGGAAGATGGTTCCTTATCATGAGTTGATGAAACCAACACATTAGGTCAGTCTCATCCTTTTTAATCGTTGAGAGTGTCTTGACATAGTGGGATGGTTGTATCACAACCTAACCGTTACTTGGGTTTAACTGAAATATAGGTTGTCACATATGATGGTATTGAGGATCATGCATTGATTGATGTAGACAATGACCAATGGCTCAAAGCCATGGACCTTGAAATGGAGTTTATGTACTTCAATTCGGTGTGGGAGCTTGTAGATCTACCTGAAGGGGTGAAATTCATAGGGTGCAAATGGATCTATAAGAGAAAGAGAGATTTAGCAGAAAAGGTAGAAATCTTCAAAGCTAGACTTGTAGCAAAAGGTTATACCCAAAGGGAAGGGGTTGACTATGAGGAAACTTTTTTCTCTATTGCTATGTTAAAGTATATAAGAATTTTTTTATCCATAGCCACATTTTATGATTATGAAATATGGAAAATGGATGTCATGACTGCTTTTTTGAATGACAATCTTGAAGAGAATATCTTTATAACTCAGCGCGAGGGTTTCATAACTCAAGGTCAATAGCAAAAAGTTTGCAAGCTGAATCAATCCATTTATGGGTTGAAGCAAGCATTTAGATCTTGGAACGTTGGATTTTATACTACAATCAAATCTTATGGTTTTGACCAAAATGTTGATGAGTTTTGTGTATAAAAGAAAATCAACAAAGGAAAAGTAGTTTTCTCAGTAATTTATGTGGACGATATCTTTCTCATTGAAAATGACGTCGGATACCTAACAAACGTTAAAACTTGACTAGCAGCCCAATTCCAAATGAAAGATTTGGAAGAGGCTTAGATTGTTCTTGAAATTCAAATCATTAGAGATCGTAAGAACAAAACGCTAGAACTGTCTTAAGCAATGTATATCGCCAAAATGTTGGTTCGATATTTGATGCAAAACTCTAAGAAAGATTTATTATCTTTCAGGCACAAGGTCAACTTGTCTAAGGAACGGTATCCTAAGACACCTCAAGAAGTTGAGGATATGAGACGTATTTCTTATGCCTCAGCTATGGACAGCTTAATGTATGTTATGCTCTGCACTAGGCCAAACATTTGTTATGCAGAGGGAATAGTTAGTAGGTACCAGTCCAATCCAAGGTTAGACCATTAGACGACGATTAAAATTATCATCAAGTATCTAAGAAAAACGAGGGACTACATGCTTGTGTATGGTGCTAAGGATTTGGTCCTTACAGGATACACTGAATCTGATTTCCAAACTGACAAAGATTCTAGGAAATCTACGTCAGGATCAGTGTTCACCCTGAATAGAGGAGTTGTAGTATGGTGTAGCATCAAACAAAGATTCATGCAGACTCCACTATGGAGGTTGAATACGTCGCTACTTGCAAAGCAACAAGAAGCAGTTTGGCTTAGAAAGTTCCTGCATGATTTGGAAGTTGTTCCAAACATGAACTTGTCCATCAGTCTGTATTGTAACAACACTGGGACACTAGTCAATTCTAAAGAACCTCGCAGCCATAAGTGAGGGAAGCATATAAAGAGAAAGTATCACCTGATACAGAAGATTATGCAACGAGAGGATGCGATAGTCACCAAGATTCCATTGGAGCACAACATTGCTGATCCATTTACGAAGACTCTCACAACTAAAGTGTTCAAGGGTCATCTAGAAAGTCTAGGTCTGCGTGATATGTACATTAGATAATCTAGGACAAGTGGAAGATGTGTAATGGGTATATGGATGTACATGTTTATTGTATTTGTATATATACATTTTATGTAATACATGTACATTTTACCATTTTCGTGTTTGTGGATTACTTTATTATGTACATTCCATAGACTATCACACTAGACTAAAGTTTTAGTCCAAGTAGGAGTTTGTTGGATTTTATGTTTTAAAACTCGTAGATAGTAAAAGTAATCAATTGATTGTTATTAATAAAGAGATATTATTCCAATTTCAATAAATATTTATTGATTATTAGTTTTGTCTTATTAACTTAAATCCAATAAATTAACATCTTAAGTTGATTTATGAGTCTTGAACTGTATGTGGAGACATACATGGATCAATATTTGAGATACAACTTAAAGGGTCTATAGTATAGGGATAAGACTAGGTACCTTATCCTAGTAACACTATGGATACGGTCCACTTTGTATTTGATATAACACGATGATCCAACGTGTTCGCATAGGTAACACGCAAGTGATGGTATCCTATGCAATGAGTTTGCGTAAGATTAGACCACGAAACAGTAACCACTATGCAACTCCATTAACATCTTGTGTGACCTAGGCAACTTAGTCTTAATCCTGAGTGTATTATGAACTCTTGTTCACGAGAGATTGTCCTTTAATTTCTATTGGTGAGAGTGGCCAAATTTTCGACTCAATAAGCCTACCATTTTGGAGACAAGACCGAGTGGAGAGCTGAGAACATAATCACACAAGATCAAATTCACTCATTTCCGACTTTAGACTTAGTAGATGAGTGTTTTCTTAAATGATGTCTCCGGGACTTGAACAAAGGGTCTTACCCTCTCTATGTCACACAAGGGATTTATGTTTATTGGTTGGACCATATACATGTTGTTCATTAGAGGAGCACTGGTATTTAAGGTCTAAGAAGTAACCCAGGGGTAAAACGATAATTTGACCCGACTAGTCATACAAACACTTGTGAAGGACTAACTTGTTGTTATTGGTCTATATATGTGGACATAGAAATATCTACAGTGAGAAGAGTTTAGCTGAAAGTCTTTAATGATGTGTACACACAGTTAATGAATATTGATTAATGTGGTTAATGAGTTTAACCAATTAATCTCATATCGTTGTAGCTTTTGATCTGTAGGTTCATTAACTCCGCTTTCTAGCTCGTAAAGGGTAATAAGGTTAATATATTTTGGATATAATTTGAAATGTTCAAATTGACTTAGGGAATTAATATAATGTATGGTGATACATTATAATATAAAGTTTATATCTTAATTAAACTTTATAATATAAATTTATTTTTTATTTGATTCAAAATTAGGTTATGAGAAATTAAAATATTTTAATAAGTTCAAATATTATTTTAATGTGAATTAGATTCATATTAAAACTATAAATTAAATTTATGTGAATGTGATACACATTAAACTATAGGTTATGAGAGAATGTTATATTTGAATATGATTCAAATTAAATTTTAATTTAGCAATTAATTAATTGTAGAATTAATTAATAGTTTAGTTAAATTAAATTAAATGAAATCTAAAGATTATGAGACAAATTCATGAAATATTAATTAAATGTGATTTAATTATTAATTTGATTGAAATTAAATAACTGTAGAAAACGTGAGATTCACCTACGTAATCTCACAGTTCTCTCTAACCTCATTTTCTTGTACAAGAAAAGAGGGAGAATAATTAAATTTGATTCAATTAAATTAAATTTAAAATAAAGATTATGAGAGAGATTCATTAAATATTAATTAAATGTGATTTAATTAATTATTATTTTAATTTTAATTTGATTGAAATTAAATAACTGCAGAAAACGTGAGATTCACTTACATAATCTCATAGTTATCTCTGACCTCCTTTCTATAAGAAAAGAGAGAGGATAAATAGCTCTTTTCTGTGTTTTGAAAAGAACAAGAGGCTTGAATAAAAAAAAAATTCCTCTTTCTCTCTAAACATCTTTCTCTAAAAAAAATTTCTAAGTTTCAAAAGGTTCCCACAAGCTAAATCTCATCTACCCCAGAGAATAGGAAATGGTCCAAGTGGTGGCGGCCTCACATTTGGTGCTTTGTAGATTCAAAGTCGACAACAAAAGTAAGTTTCAATTTATTTTCTGTTGTTTTATTTATGTTTCTATATGCATGCTTAGCCTTATAATTTTACAATAAATTGTTTCTGTATTATCGTCAATGTATTGATATTTTTATTTTTTCAATTAAATTTGAGTAATGGTTCTATTAAGTCTTCCGCTGCGTAAGGGCTATCATCCCTTCAGATTTATATCAAGCCTCCCTAGAGAAGAAAAAAAGGAAAAACATAGAAGCAAATTGTGTCTATGAAGATAATGATATATTTGATCCATCAAATCTGACTAATGTGGATGCGACAGATTTCTTTGAATCTACTGAAGAGAAGATCGGCACAGTTGATGAAACAACAAGTGTTTCTTTTAATTTTTAAAATATCTAGAATAATGTTATTATTATTTTATTATTTATCTTCATGTTTTGTTTTTGTTAATATTAACCTTTGTACATTACAAGTGTTGTTTTACTTAATGTAATTATTTTATTTTAATGAAGAAACATGCATCATTTTCCTATGTTGGGTGATTAAAAAATCAGCAAAGAAGATATATGTCTGGCAGACAGTGCAACCACACACACAATACTTACAAATAAAAAAATATTTTTCCAAATTGACAATGTTGAATGCAAAAGTAAATACAATATCAGATTCTGCAAACTTGATTGAAGATTTTGGAATATCATATTTTATTTTGCCTAGAGGAACAAAATTAACCATTGACAATGCATTATTTTCTAGTCAATCAAAGAGAAATCTACTGAGTTTTAAAGATATACGTTACAATGGTTATCATATTGAGACTGATAAAAAAAAATAAGATAGAATATCTTTATATTATCTCTACTGTCTCAAATGACAAACGTATATTATAAAAATTGTTTGCTTTATCTTGAAGATTATATTATACTCATATACGAGTAATTGAAACATATGCAACAATGAATCTAAAATTCATGAATCCAGATATATTTGCTATTCGGCATGATAGATTAGACCATCTGGGGTCTATGATGATGAGAAGAATTATTGAGAATTCCAATAGACACCCATTAAAGAACCAAAAGATTTTTCAATTTAATGAATTATCGTGTGATGTTTGCTCTCAAGGTAAATTAATAATTAGACCGTCACCAACTAAAGTGGAAATTGAATCACTTACATTCTTAGAACAAATTCATGGTGATATATGTAGACCTATTAACCCATCAAGTGGACCATTTAAGTATTTCATGGTCTTTAATAGACACATTCGACAGATGCTCACACGTGTGCTTATTATCAAGTCAAAATCTTGAATTTGCAAGATTACTTGCTCAAATAATTAAGTTAAGAGTATAATATCCTGATATAGAATTAAGAATATTCGACTTGATAATACTGGTGAATTTACATCACAAACATGTGATAATTATTGTATGTCATGTTTATACATAAATGTTGAATATCCGGTAGCTCATGTTTATACATAAAATGGTTTAGCAGTATCGTTTATAAAACGTTTGCAATTAATTGCTAAACCATTGCTTATGAGAGATAAGCTTCCTACATTTGTATGAGAACATGTTATTTTGCATGTTGCATCACTTGTACGTAATTAGGCCAGCAACTTATCACAAGTACTCGCCATTACAATTAGCATATGGCCATGAGCCAAATATTTATCATTTGAGAATTTTTGAGTGTGCACTGTATGTTCCCATAGCTCCACCACAACGCAACAAAATGGATCCTCAAAGGAGGCTAGCGATATATGTTGGATTTGATTTCTCATCAATTAATAAATATTTTGAACCTCTGACGAGTGATATATTTACTGTACAACTTGTTATTGTCATTTTAATGAGATAAATTTTCCAACATTAGGGGGATGATTTTAGAAGTTTGAAAAAGAAATTTCATGGAATGTATCATTATTATCTCATTTAGATCCTCGTACAAATGGGATGATTATTATCTCATTATTATCAATGTGAATTTGAAGTTCAAAAAATAATTCAGTTGCAAAATATAGCAAATATGTTACCAAATACATTTGTAGATGCAAAGAAAGTAACTAAATCACATATACCAGCTGCAAATGTCCCATAAAAAATTGATATCCCAATACAACAAGTTGTAATTAATGAATCTGGAGCATGCCAGAAGCGTGGCAGACCAATATGTTCCAAAAATAAAAATTCTCGAAAAAGAAAGGAAGTTCATAACTCGATTAAGGATATGGATGTTCTAGAAGAAATCCAAAATTTGATTCCTGACAAGAATATCGAAGAAGATAAAACAACATAAGATAATAATGAGATTTCGATAAACTATGTCATAACAAGAAAAAGATGGAACCAAACTAATGTAGTTGTTGATAATATTTTTGCCTATAATGTTGCTCTTAATATTATATCTAAAAATGAGGATCCTAAAACAAAATCTGTTGAAGAATATCGATTGAGAAATGATTGGTTTTTGTGAAAAGAAGAAAATGAGGCGAAATTAAACTCAATTTCGAAACGTCAAATTTTTGGACAAGTATCCAAACACTAGAAGGTGTCAAACATGTGGAATAAAAATGAGTATTTGTGAGAAGAAGAAATGAAAATAATGAAGTCACAAGATATAAAAACAAGACTAGTTGCATAAAGTTTTTCACAAAGACATGGTATTGATTATGAGGAGACACATTCTCCGGTGGTGGATGCAATCACATTAAGATTTTTAATTGGCTCGATTGTGTATGAAAAGATGGACATGCATCTTATGAATGTAGTCACTGATGGGATAAAAGCCCATTGCAGTAGAAGAAACACAGAACGTTCTCAATTTTATTTTTGGAAAATTTAAAATACCATACATTGGGAAAAAAAAACAGAAACAGTTTACTGAGGCTAAGCATGCTTTTTATATAAAATTACAGAGAAGAAAAACTTACTTTAGGTGCAGTCTCTGAAATCTACAAAACTCCTAATTATAGACACCTCCAGTTGGAGCCTCTCTTATTCTTTGAGTAATTAGGGAATTGGCTTGTGGGAACCAATTTGAAAATTTTGGGAATTTTGGAGAGTAGTAGAGATATACCTTTTTTTTTCTTCTTCTGCAGACTCTCTACAAAACCTTGGTTTTTTCTTACGCAGAAGGCTCTTCCCCTTCTTCAAGGGGAAGTTAGAGAGAAACTAGGAAAACGTGGGATGCTCCCACGTTTCCCAAAAATAACTCCCAATGGGAGTTATTAATTTAAATTTAATTTTAATTAAACTAAAATTAAATAAATTAACAAATTAATTAATTAAATTAAATTAATTAATTAAATCATATTTAATCAATATTTCATTTAAATCATATTTAAATGAATATCTCTCATATAACCTATA